>JADDOH010009236.1:0-59943 GCA_016648135.1 Agrypnia vestita | reverse complement strand
ATATTAGGTCCTTACATATGAAAATGGCGTTTAGTATGGGAGGACCATAAAGCCGATTTTTTTTTATTATAATATATTTATTTAATCAAAGTATGTACCGTTGCTATCTATGCACTTTTGCCATCTCATAGGTAGTTCATCGATCCCTTTACTAAAAAAACCATTCGGACGGGAATCAATAAAATCTTTGAAGTCGGTTTGGACTGCACCATCGGAGTTGAATTTTTTCCTTTGCAAGAAGTTATCCAAATTTCGAAAAAAATGGTAATCTGTCGGGGCAAGGTCCGGAGAGTACGGTGGATGTCTTAGACATTCCAATTGAAGCTCCTCTAATTTGGTAGCCGTCTGTTGTGCAGTGTGTGGTCTAGCGTTATCTGAAGCAGCAGTGGCCTAGAGCGATTAACCAGCCTCGGTTGTTTAGCAGCTAGCTTTTCCATCATGGTTTGCAGTTGCTGACAATAGACATCTGCCGTAATCGTCTGGCCAGATTTAAGAAAGCTGTAGTGAACGACACCAGCAATAGTCCACCAAACGCTCACAAGTAACTTTTTTGGAGTCAATTTTCGCTTGGGGCATGGTTTGGCTGGTTCGGCAGGATTCAGCCATTGCGATGAGCGCTTCCGATTATCGTACAGGATCCACTTTTCATCACAGGTAATGATTCGATTTAAAATCCCTTCATTATTGTGCCGGTTGAGTAATGCAACGCAGCAGTCAACGCGCGTGTGTTGATTTGCTTCACTCAATTCGTGAGGTACCCACCTTTCAAGCTTTTTCACCTTACCAATTTGCTTCAAGTGGATTAAAACAGTTTTATCACTAACACCGCAGACTGCAGCTAACTCGGATGTGGTTTGCGATGGATCCGCTTCCACAATAGCCTTCAATTCTTCATTATCAACTTTGGTCTCCGGCCGTCCACGGGGCTTGTTCTGCAGGTCGAAATTTCCAGAACGAAAACGTTGGAACCAAAAACGCACTGTGTTTTCTTTTGCGGCACCGTCGCCATACACATCATTAATCCTTCGAGCCGTTTCTGCAGCACTGGTGCCACAGTGGAACTCGTACTCGTAAATAACGCGATATTTCAAGTTTTTCATTTTGTAAACTGAGTGACGCAAAGAAAAAACAATTGAGGAAAAAACAAATGAATTATAATTTTCAAAACACAAATAGGTACATGAGTAAATAGCTGTATAAATTTGGATTTGGAATTCCTAACCAAAGAGAAGATATTTGAGATCAAATTTGCCGGTACGGCAAAACGCCAATTTCATATGTAAGGACCTAATATAATGTAGTATAGGTATTGTAGACCATTTAGAATTGAGTAGGTACCTACCAATCATAAAGATACTCGGTTCCAAAGCTGGCAAATGATTGGTTATTGAATTGAATATACGAGCTGTATATTTAGACGCCATATCTACGGAAATAACAGTTTTTTCTTATAATTACATTAAAAAAACATCTCTACAGTGAACTCTATGCAAAAAAATATGAAATAATTAATTAAATTTCGACGCGTTAGGTTTTTGTAGATGAAAATTTTTAGAAACTATTTTCATAGCTCCATGTTTTTTGGGTTGGATGCTTTCTGCGTAACTACCTAATTGTTCGTAAGTTCCACATGACTAAATCATCTCCGTGACTAAATAGAGAATTTAATCCACACGTCACAAACAATTCTATCGTTAGTAAATTAAATAAATATAGGTAGATACTAGAATAGAACAGAATAATTAGTCTTCTAAATATGCATTGTCATCGTTATAGAGATTATCGTTGCCGAATAACCTCAGAAATGAGTCCAAAGTACCATAGATCGAAAACATTTCTCAATTTTATCACGAAAAATCAGCCTGCCGAAACTTGGTCGCCAACCTTCGATCGAAGACGACACATGAAAAAGATGTAGTCGACGTCCGTTTATAAAAGTGGCCACAGAACAAAAATCAATACCTAATAGAAATTTTGTCCGAAATGATAAAATATATTTATAGTGGTCCCGAAAACATCCCCTAAAAAGTGCGCGAAAAGAGAAAGTCGCTCCCGAGCCGGCGGGGGGAGGGAGACGCAGCTAGGGGCCGGCTCCACGGCTCCACCTACCCCCGCCAGGATTGGCCGACAGGAGGCAGCGGAGGGGATGGCGCAGCTCAGTACTCGCACAGTCACCGTGGGAGTTTGGCTGGGAGAACTGTTCTCATTTCATTATATTACAAATACATTCCTACCTAATTTCATACTACGTAATTGGAGCTGAGATGCTTCGAGTTAGTGTAGGTGGACTGTATTGTACGTGATTTTAAAATCATTCTATTTGACTTTATTACAGCGTCTTTGTACGAATGACTTTTAAATATTAGATATAAAAAGTTACTTTTAAGATAGTCAAACGTTTTACAGAACTTAAGTCAGAATATTAAAAAACACGCAATCTTGGAAGTGACTTTTGTCTATTAATATTAGGATATTGATGGCGGGACGTAATGTCCTACCTAGACATCTATTGCAGACTAACTCTGTTAAATTATTTACAACATTTTGGTACCTACCTCTTCCGCCTTTCTTTATTAATATAATTACATTTATACTTACTTTCTTACTTACCATCACGCCGTAGGCAGAGAGGATAGAGCGCCACACTCTTCTGTCCTGACATATAACTCTCGCCTCATCCGCATTCGTACATCTTCGCATGCGAGCGAGCCTTCCGCGGTCGCCCTCTCTTTCTGGTGCCATCAACAATTGCATTATATATCTTTCTCACCATTCTTTCCTCATTCATTCACTTAACATGCCCAAATCATCTGAGCGACCGTTTTTAATTCTATTAATTAGGTACCTACCTACGAAAAGATCAGCTTTACATTCATTCCTAATATCTTTATTCTTTACTCTATCATAATGGATTTGCCGCACACACGTCTGAGGGATCTCATCTCCACTGCATTCAGTCTACTTTCATTCCTCTTCTGCCAGCTCCAGGCTTCACTGCCGTACATCAGTGTTGGTAGGTACCAGAATTCCATTACAAATATGTGTACCGAGGCAATATACTTTTATAATTAATAATAATAATAATAATAATAATAATAATATCAAAACGAGTACCTAGGTAGGTATATCAGCGGCGTGCGGTCAATGAAATAAATTCAAATAAAATTTGTGGGTAGGTACCTATCTCGTTATACCTATTCCGTTTACAATTAGGTATTATAATATAAGATAACCTAACCTAACCTCTTTTTTTTCAAAATATATGACTGCACCCATCTACTTAGGTAGGTACCTATATGATTTTATAGTAATTATACCTATGGCATCTTTTGTGCGTAGTTTTCTGGGATATTCTGCCGTGTAGGGTATATGTGACCTCTCTGGCCGACGCTTCGGATCCCAGATGATGATGCATCAGCCCTGATGATGGACCCTGGAATGGAATCCGAAACGCAGGCCAAAGAGGTCAGATGTACACGGCAGAATAACCCAGAAAACTACACACACAGGAGATTCTGAACGGCCGAAAACCTGAGAACATTTTTAAGCAGTTTACCCGTGCCGCGGTTTCATAGTTTAAACACGTTTTATATTAATATCCTAATATCTCCCCGCCATTTCAGGCGATGAAAAATCGATTAGGAAATAAAAACAATCTGTAATATCTTCGTAACAGACACAAATACCCATGAAAGGCAAATTGTTTATTCTTTTGCCACAACTTTATAAATTGTGTGATTTTTACGGGGGGATAAATTTGCCGAGATAACATTGCAGGCATAGACAATCGGCCGTACCTACCTATTCTAAAATAAGCAATATTGCTAGTTTTGTATTGACATTTTTTGTAAAACTTGTATAATATTGTATCGTGCCATTTTTTGTAAAACTTGTATAATATTGTATCGTGACATTTATTGTATAATTTGTGTTATATTGTATCTTGACATTTATTGTATAACTTGTATTATAATCATCCGTATTCTGAACTAAGCAATATTGCTATATTCTGTATCTTGACAGTTATTGTATAACATTGTGACGCCGTTTTTTTGACGTTTTACATTTGACAGGTTTGAAATTAATGTATTCAATCATTTAGAAAGCTCATTATTCGTAATTGTGAATAACTTAACGTACGTATGTTTACGTTTTGAAGCTTTTGAATTCATTAATTTTAAACATGTCAAACTTAAAACATCGAAATTGGCGGCAACACAATGTTATACATACCTGTTAAGATTGAGATAAAGATCTGACGTCTCAATATTGCTATTTTCAGAATAGCACAGATTGTATCTTGACATTTATTGTATAACTTGTAGGTATTATATTGTATCTCGACATTTATTGTATAACTTGTAGGTATTATATTGTATCTCGACATTTATTGTATAACTTGTAGGTATTATATTGTATCTTGACATTTATTGTATAACTTGTATTATATTGTATCTTGACATTTATTGTATAACTTGTAGGTATTATATTGTATCTTGACATTTATTGTATAACTTGTAGGTATTATATTGTATCTCGACTTTTATTGTATAACTTGTAGGTATTATATTGTATCTCGACATTTATTGTATAACTTGTAGGTATTATATTGTATCTCGACATTTATTGTATAACTTGTAGGTATTATATTGTATCTCGACATTTATTGTATAACTTGTAGGTATTATATTGTATCTCGACATTTATTGTATAACTTGTATTATATTGTATCTTGACATTTATTGTATAACTTGTAGGTATTATATTGTATCTTGTATCTCGACATTTATTGTATTATAACTTGTAGGTATTATATTGTATCTCGACATTTATTGTATAACTTGTAGGTATTATATTGTATCTTGACATTTATTGTATAACTTGTATTATATTGTATCTCGACATTTATTGTATAACTTGTAGGTATTATATTGTATCTCGACATTTATTGTATAACTTGTAGGTATTATATTGTATCTTGACATTTATTGTATAACTTGTAGGTATTATATTGTATCTCGACTTTTATTGTATAACTTGTAGGTATTATATTGTATCTCGACATTTATTGTATAACTTGTAGGTATTATATTGTATCTTGACATTTATTGTATAACTTGTAGGTATTATATTGTATCTTGACATTTATTGTATAACTTGTATTATATTGTATCTTGACATTTATTATATAAAATGTATTATACTGTATCTTGACATTTATCATATTTTGTACTTTACACGTGCGTCCCGTCTATTTAGTGTGATTCCTGAGAACAGACGAATAGGATGGCTGACGACTTAGAGAATCCGAAGAAGAACGCTGTCTCGGCAATATTGGTTTCGCCCTGTAGAATGCTACGTCCCCTCCAGATAGTGGATGCTAATCTAAATGAGTGTAATTGAACGAGCAGACGAGATAGAGCGCCCCTCCGATAAACTTGTTGGACAAACCATCCCTTTTGTTTTCCACTTTATATGCGGGACCCTACACTGCACGCAGGTAGGTACACTCGCTGGTTCGGGAGAACCGATCACATTTCGCAATTAATTAAACGTCGGGAATTAGAAAATTATTATTTTTTTTTTTTTGTTAAAACCATAAATTACACGCTAATTATTAGTACATTTAAATATATATATTTCATGAATCTGCACATAACATTTTATAAAAAGAAGTGGAGGAGCGTGAACTCATGTACTTGCGGTAGAAATTATACTCCTTCGGCGTGATTGTGTGATGATAATTTATTTATTTATTTATTTATTTATTTATTTATTTATTTAGTGTTTATGGAAGACCAACAGCACAAAAAAAAAGCATAGAAAACATTGATACAATATAGATGGCCAATTACAGGTCTCCACATTTAGATAAATGTCAGTAATGTTAAATATTTATGATATACTAAGGCATATTAAATATATAGAAAGAAAGAATAAAAAAATTTAAGCAAACAGAAATATGTCAGTAATGATAAACATTTCTGGTATATTAAGGCATATTAATTATATAGAAAGATATATTTACATAATGGTTTAAACCCCCATACCTTCGGTAGCACAGTGGTGAGTATCCTCGCCTGTCACGCGGAGGACCGGGATTTGATTTTCCGCGGTCGTAGATTTTTCCTTTTTTAAAATATTTTACTCCCTTTATATTAATTCGTGGCGTCTGCTTGTCTTCTCGTCTGACGAAAAAACTTTGGATCCATTTTAAACCCCTTTCCCGTGATCCAATCGAGCTGAAGCTTCGCAAGCAGACTCGTGGCGACGATCAAGAAGATCTATCAAATTTTCGTTAAAAAAATTAATAAATTTTTACATTTTACAAAATTTGTACGGCTTTTTCATACAACTTATTAAGTTGTACGAAAACATTTCAACGCGTCTGGTAGACGCGAAACCTGATTATAGTATAATTTTGGATTTTTGGAAATTTTTTATTACTCTCTTTCGTAGCGTCGCCAGACCGAAACCCAACGCGTAGGTAAAGCGAAAAAAAATGTTTCAACTAGTAAATGAGAAAGGGAGTGTAATAAAAACTTGGTTTTTACGGGTTACTTTTTTATATACTTATTTTTTTTGATTTGTTAATCTTTTTTTAATAGAAAACGTATCCAAAAATTATTCATTAAGTAAAAAATTTTTTGTTTGTTAATATTATGAGAGAATAAAAATTTGGATCAACCACGAAGACAATGATTCTTTCGGGGGGGGGGGGGGGAAGGGGTATTTGGTGACTATGTTTTCCTTAGGGTCCTAGAGGGTCAAAAATTTGAACGGATTGCATCGAAAATAATCCAAACTTATGTCTAAAGCCTCAAATAGGTATTAGGTTATTATCGTGTTTTAAATAATAAATATTTGTAGAATTTGAAAGACTTATTTCCCAAGGAAATGTAACACAACGTGTCCGGTCGTCCCTGTAGCGGGAACACGAGACAGGGCATTATTTTATTCGGCACCTAATGCCTGTTGCGGCGCGAGGGCCGTGTGAAACAAGATTTACACCGCGATAAGTGCAGTCGGGCAGGGGCCGCTCTCGGAGGTCCGGGATGACGCACATTTTGTAACTTAAACCTTATCTCTATATACTTGCTAAAAATATTACCTATCTAGTAGGTCTTCTTCTTCTTCCTCAGCCTTAGTATCTCTGTTTCTCCCCCTTCGCATCCAGGCTCTTCCTGCTTGCTGGACTATGTCGTCAGACCACCTTTTGGGAGGCTTCTACTTTTCGTCCAGGGCCTCCACTGTAGGATTCTGGATGCCCATCTAGTATCCTCCTGTCGAGCCGTATGTCCAGCCCACTGCCGTTTTAATTTCGCGATACGGTCCATAATTTTGTTCGGCGTCTTATTTCTTCATTTCTGATTTTATCTCGAAGGCTCGCGTCGAGCTCGCTGTGTACGCTTTAATTTGTGTAGGTACCTAGAAACTATTGTGTATTCATTTTGAATTATGATTTTTTCACGTCATATTTTATGAAATTTACCCTGATAATTATCAATATTTTTCGTGTCACCCCAGGCCTAACCACGCGAGAGTCCCACGCAGTTAGCGATAATTGCATTCGGAGCACCATTTGCTTATCTCCAGCAGTCTCCCTTCTCTCGATATAATACTCAACCTAGCCGTCCTTAGAGAACAAACTCATCGAGTTATTCTTCTTCCGTGTGACTTTTCCTGTACAAGACCACCTCATTGCGGGTACTGAGGTTTAGTAGGCGACACAACCCCTCTAAACTTCCTTCTATCTACCCCTGCGTGATTATTTTTAAACGATGGTGTTACTCGTAGCGGAGAATGTGTCAGAAAGATGCGGCTTTTTTCTTCTTCTAAGAATTCATTATTTACCTTTACACCACATTTCGTCACGATTCCTTGAACAACGTCATTTAAGATTGCCTAATACATGTCATTCAGTCCGTGCATACATCGGACATCCTCTAGTCCTGCCTAAACTATCGACGACTCCGGTCATAAACATAACATCTGTAGGAATACGTGGACCTTTTGTATATGATATCATGTCTGCGTGTGTACAGTAGTGATGCAACGAATACTACTTTCACAAATACGAATATCAAACTTACTATCGGAGAATACGAATACGAATAATTCATCAAGGTAATAAATTATACACCACTGTTCTTTTTTTAATAATAGATTTAATAATTAAAATTTATCACCGGCAAATTTTTGTTCAAAAAGCGCAACATTTCTTTTACCCTTTTCTACATTCCCAATTTGAAATTATTTTATGAGATAACACTTTTACACACAACGAATATAAAATGGAACGAACAATACATAATATAAAACAAAAAATACATGAAATGAGCACCTAACCTTATTAATAACTCAACGAAACTAGATGAAAGAACTCATGTTACGCTGTGAAACAAGTAACAATTGAGAACTTGAAATCCATTCATTCAATGTTAGGGGAAGTGCGTTGGTGTGTTCGGATACACAGTGCACAGCCAAACCGTAATTTTCGTTGCATTTAGTTATAAATAGTTTGTTTTTAATATTCGTGATGATATTCGGCGAATACGAATATTCGGTAAATATCTACTATTCGGCGAATACGAATATTCGTATTCGTATTCATTGCATCACTAGTGTACATTTGTAGTAATGTAACCTTGAGAAAAAACTTTTCAACAGATATGTCATGTGAACCTTTATTTTATGCCATTTTCTATTTGCTAAATAATAAGCGATACGACCAGACAACTACATTTGTATCCATAGACACGGATAGAACTGTAAATGTAAAGTTATAACTATATTAATTACACATAAATGCTTTTTTATGTTTTGAATATTAGGGCATTAATAATTTTTGAGATTTACTTTGATTCGTATTGTATGACTATTTAAAATGAATACTAGTTTGTTGGTCTTGTGGTTAGGACACTCGCCTCGTGATCCAAAGGTCGCGGGTTCGAACCTCACTCCAGACCAGCAAGTTAGTCCTATTTCCATAGCACAAACGTTTAGCTATGTTTGAAAATAGTAAGAATACTGATATTTCTTTATAAAAAAAAACAAAATAATAGATACCTATTCTAGGTCGTTTCTCTTGTTTAGTTATATTATTTTATTCCTTAACTTGTAACTATTTTCGCGAAGTCAGTAACATTTGTAATTTGTGAAATTGAATTGAAAAAAACATAATTAATGCCTTATTATTAGTACTGCTCCATAAGGTGCATAAGTGCGAGTGAGATCTCCATCGGGCTTCTCTATACACCACTTAAGACCGGAGTCGTCAGATAGTTTGGTCGTTATATAGTCACCAGCATCTGCAGATCATCTTAATAGTTACTAAGGCCCGGTTGCGCCATCAGAAGTAAGAGTAAGAGTTAAGAAAGAAGCATAGATTTTTGCATTCTCCACCAATCAACACACCCGTTTTCGTAAAAACCTATGCTTTTTGCTTAACTCTTACTCTTACTTCTGATGGCGCAACCGGGCCTAACAGCACATCAGTAAACTGTAGCAATGTGACATAACATAAATTTAACAATCAAATCTCCAAGAGTGTCTTCAATTGCTAAAGACGGAATTAAAGTAGACTGAAACGATTATTGCAAAACTTATTCTTCTTCTTCTTCTTCATCAACCTTCGTCTTTCCACTGCCGGATATAGGCATCTTCCTTATTTTCTCATCCTTCCCTGTTGTTTGCTAATTGTAGCCATTTCTTCCCCCCCACAGTGAATGGTACCCACCGCTTACCCAGGACCGTTCTAAGAGCAAAAGCTTCCATATCGGTCCTACTCAATCGTCTCCAGGTTGACATTTTTTTTCAACTAACAAGCAGAACCGCGCTGCTACGCACCGGTCGTATAAACCGTTGCGAAGTGGCACGGCCCCTCGAAGAAAACCATTAACTGTCCCCGCCTGTCTATATCGTCTTCCGATGCCTCTTTTATTTTCCCAAGGTCTCCATTTCAGAACACTGGGAGGCCATCTTGTAGCATCCTGTCTTGCAACGTGTCCTGCCTATTGCCATTTTAGCTTCGCTACACGATCCATGATATCCACTACTCTAGTTCTGCGCCTAATTTCGTCGTTTCTAATTCTATCTCTTAGGTTCACTCCAAGCGTGGATCTCTCCGTGGATCGTTGCGTGCATTTGAGCTTTTCTACACATTTCTTTGTAAGGGCCATAGTCTCCAATCCATACGTCATCACTGGCAGTATGCATGATTCAAAGACTTATTAACATGTCCGTTAGCAGGTACACGCCTGTCCCAGGGTTTAATAAGGCCACATTAGTGTTTTATGGTCGCGGCCGCTCCGGCTTGATCCCTGACAAATAGCCATCCTGTCCGCTATGTTTTCTGTCTTTTTTATCGTCGCTTCAACCCTTCCCCGAAACATTTATCACCCTGTCTAGCGCCTTCCTCTTTATGTTATGTTCACGGCTAGCAGAGCCGGATTGAGAAATGTTATTTCTTGTTAATAAAATTACAGTTATTTGAGTATTTTGAAGTTTTACATCTCGTGATGGAAATGATGTTCCAAGTTTAAGAGACACGTTAGCCTGAAAATTCCTGACAGATGAAGCCGTGGAGCACGCCAGAGCGCATTCTTCGACAGTTTTTGTGATTTCGCACAAATGCTCGAATTCAAAATTAAAATTGTTTAAAATGTGTCACTAATGTGATATAAATGCTTTAAAATGGAATGATGGAAAATTGCTAAATTTATTAGTATAGAAATATATCCTAATAAGGGACGCTATTATCATTAATAATCATAAAAACAATAAATGAATGAAAAATGAAAAAACGAAACGAAATATAAAAAAAGAAAAGCACACTGTTTTAATTAGGTTAAAATTAATATCACTTGTCAATAAATAAAAACGAGAAAAAACGAATTTGTCTTTTATCAAAGAAAATAAAAAGATAGAAAAAGCATGTTTATAATAGAGTTTAGAATATTTTATAGGAAGTTTGCGGGTATCACACGTTTTATATATTTTTTCACATGTATTGTATATTTTTATATACACCAACTTAAGGATATATATTAGGATATAAGGTAAAATCCGATTAGATGTGTTATATCTCCCCTGCATAGGATAGTTTTAATGGCAAGCTCTCTGGCCATTTTAAATTTTGCAAATTAAAAAAGGTATGCATTTTTTCGATTATTGCTGGATACTGTTATTAGAATCTTTTCCATATTTTATTTTTTATTATATATTAACGCCATACAGGGCTTTTACAAAGGGTAGTAGGTAGTGTACATTAATAGAATATATAGTTTAAAAAAAAATAATAACATGTTAAAATAATAATGACATAAAGCGGAAAGAATATACTTAAAATACAGTTACAAAAATATAAATATAAATACAATATAAAGTAAAAAGCAAGTATATAATAAGCAGAAGTATAAGGAAAACATTGTATAATAGAAATTGAAAAACAAATACAAAAGTAACAATATAGAGTGAAAAGTAATAGCACAATTAATATAATAAAAAAAATACATAAAAGTTAGGTATCTCACTCAACCAACAATCAAAACAAATACAAATCAATTATTTAAGTCCAATTTGACAAATACTAGAAATCTTTCAATACACCTTTTAATATATGTTTGAATATTATACAGTTATTGGCAAAGACGTCTTGTTGCTCGTAGGTATCTGTTTGCTAGTCTAGGAAGCCTTTGCAGCACGCAAATATTCTACGATTATACATGGCACATACGAGTATAATGCGTGTAACTATTTTTCACAGAATGCCAGCCATTAAACAAGTTCTGTGCTAGAGTGGAATGAATCGTGTGTTTGAGACATGTTACCCATTAAAAAAATGTAATGTACGTCCAGTTTTCACTCTCTAGATCAAATTGAAGAGAACGTTCAGTTTTTTTCTTTATAGAGAGTTAAGTTAGAAATTTTTGTTTCCTGCATTGTATTTTTTTTAAATAATTGAGTGACAGATTGCTTCATGCAATCTTCCGTCTGATGCTTTTAATGCTGTCGCTGATGATAATCTCTCAGTTTGTTTAAAAGTTGCACGCTACGCATTATGTTGTGCCTATTCATTGCATCCGTTCTGCATTATTGGACGTGGAATAATGCATGATCTCGATTATGCAAATAAATATTTGTTACGAGTAGAGTAGGCCATAATTCTCTAGTAAGTTCGGAGAGTCAATTAAGTTTACACTTTTAAATTGAACATTTGTCGTTGTTAGAATCATCCGCGTATATCATGAAGAATTTCGCGAATTATGAAAGTAACTCGGTCGTGTCGCGAGCATGCTGAAGGATGGTTCGGGCTCCGTTGTTTGCTCCTCGACTTCTTCTGATACTGAAGAAGCTTTCGGGACGGCTACGACTTGAAAATTGTCGCTACATTGTGAGGCATTTCTGTACAGAGAGCGATTTAACTCTTGGGTTCTTACGGAAAACTTAATAGGCTCAAAAGCATTGTTTGGTTTTCATGTCCCTTAACAATCTTTCGGTTAGGTATGGACTCTGCAATAGGATCCGAAACATTATCCACAAAGTTCGTGTTTACACAGAACACTTCCAGAAAACTCCAGACAGAAGACAAATAAGTGTAGCTTACTTTTTAGAGATTATTTCGTCCTAACGAGTTTTTTTACAGAAAGGGATGACTATATTAATATTTTTGTGTATATTAGTAAGTAAGGAGAGAGGGTAAAAACGTAATAAAAAGTGATTTTCTGCATTAATGTTTCCCCTGAGGTCTGATGTCAGTCGTGTTTTACAAGTCATCAATTTTTATTTTTTTATTATTTATTATTAAATTTATACACATTTTCTATTGTTATAGATCGTGCCAAGCTTTGTACAGCTTGTCAGCACGTTTCTTTTCCATTTTCTTGCATAAGTACATTGCATATTTAGTTATAGGTGTAATTTACATAGGATAAAATATATATAAAAAATAATAATATTATATAAACATATCAAAAACTTAAAAATAATCTTAGCAGTGAGACTAGGTATCAGATAACATATAAAAATATAAAAAGTAAAAGATAATAATAAAACATGAACATAACAAAACTTAAAAATAAACTTAGTAATGAGACTAGTAACCGATCGACATAATAAAAAAAACAATGACTGAGATCAAGATGAATAAAAAAATCATGGAACAGCTCAAAGAAAAATAAAAAGGCATCGAGGCCAACAGTGTGACTTGTCTAGATTTCCAGGGTTGTTAGTTATTTAATAGGAATTTCCTTATTTCCCTCCCTCTTCTTGATTGGGCGATATTCTTGACGTGCTCCGGTATTTTATCGAAGAGTCGCGGTACTGTGTTCTCTGATGTTCTCGCTCCGTAGAATGTTTTCACACGGAGTTAGTTGCCTGTTTGTGATTTGCCGAGTTCTATTCAATTCAATTCAATTCAATTCAATTCAATTTATTTCATGATAATATGTACATGACAAACAAAATGTTTAAGGCATACATATTAGAAGTATATATCAAAAATGAAAATATTAAATAAATTAAAAATAACATAAATCTGGTCAAAGGTGTAGGAGAATCCCGCTTCGGAAAACCCCCTCAGACACATGGAATATATCAATACCCAAAGCGATTTTGTTCAGCATAGCTGTGGCTCTTCCAACAGGCATAACCATCGGCAGGTTGGTCCTGTGTATTGGAATGTGAGACAATCTATGCTGACGATGTCTAGTGTAATTATCAGGAACATACAAACCAATGCTCTGCATAATTTGAGGATTATCGATCATACCGCGCAACAATCGATAAAAATGTGTAATCAAATACACATTCCTTCTAGTCTCTAAACTATTGTAGCCAAGCATACCCTGGAGAAACTCGGTTGGGTAAAGCCAAGGATAATGCCCGTACTCTCTCATGTAGAGATATCTCAGAAACTTCTTTTGGACTTTCTCCACCATAAGAGAGTACTTGCCCTCATGTGGCCCCCAGATCATCGAGCCACTCTCGAGTCTACTCCGCACCAAGGAGTTGTAAAGAGTTCTGAGTACGCGGGTATTCTCGAAAACCCTGGCAGTACGCAGAACAAATCCTAACATTCTCATTCTATGATTTAATGCTGTCCGTATCGAGCCGCGGGCGAGCGCTGGGCGCTGGCTCCCGAACCGGCCCTGCAGCGCTCCGAGTCCGCGGTCCACCGGACCGTGAATTTATTCGTCCATCAAGTCGCCAAGACCTAGTTCTAGGAATATGTGTACATGTACACAAATAAATGATGTTTTACCACATTGTACCTATATTTCGTGAGCTCCGCAGATAAATTCTCGCGAGATACACATGTCAAGATGCAATAATATTATTCAATAACTTGTACTTATATATGCACAAAGAATTTTCGGTAAAAAGATTGTATGTTTCATTTATTTGATTTGTTAAATTGAAATCCTGAAGGGCGTTTGAGCCTTATCCTTTATCACTGCATAAGCGTAAAAATGTTTTGCGCAATTAAAATTTTGTGAATTATATTGTTTTTTTGTCGTTTAATCGTTTAATTCATTTGCAACTTATATTTATCGAATAAAGGGTAATGGTTTGAGAAGTAGGTTTCACATGGCTACGAAATTATTTATATAAACCACAAAAATGTCTAATCTATACTAGTTTTTTTTGCATTACTCCATTAATTACTGACTAGTTCAGGTTTAAAGAAGGTATTCAAACAAGATTTCTAAATTTACGTCACTCTTTCACATTCATAGATTTTTTGAAGTTTTCTTACACCCCTCTTCAAAATAACCCTTCGAATGATATAATTAGTCTCCGGGATTTGATGCAATTTATAGACATGGATCGAATCCGGAAAGTCGAACATCGTATGTTCACTTTGCGCGTGCACACTTCTCAATGTTTAGCCCTTACGAATGCCACAGCAATATTGGCACAAATTTTCACCTTTCTTCTTTAAAATCAAGAGATCGAGTTGACGGCGCTACGTCTATTTTTAACCGAAATACTCATTTGGATTTTCTATAATAATAATGCTTTGTAATATTAGGATTTTTTTTCACGTTTTCTATAATATTAGTAAGTGGAGATCGTGTGGATAACGTCCGCTGTAGTCTCAGTGCTGGTGGAATAGAAGTGCACAACCTTGTATAAATAATTTTAGCAAATAAAATATTAGACCCCGCCCCCTCTCACTCTCTCTCGTTAGATCCCTGAATTGTTCAGTTGTTCAACGGTTCATAATCAGTGCATGCTTGTCTCTGAGATTTTTTTATTTTTATTTACAAGATTTACACGCATGTGAACAATAGTGGTGATAGTTTGACAATACTATGGTTGGGGTGTAAAGTGTTGCGAATGTAGTAGTGTAGTGTCGGTCCTGACGAAGAGACGGGTACGTCTCGAAACGGGTACGTCCGTAAATCTGGTAGTGGTTTTTACTAAGTTTACTAACGTTCTGTTAATTAAAATATTTTTTCGTTAATTTGATTTTTTCTGTATGTCTTTTCTAATTGATTAATAAAAATTGTTTAAATAATTTTCCCATTATTTAAACGGATGGTATGCGACTGTCGCGCGTCCCCGAGATGCTTGGAATTCCTGGAATTGTCGCTACAAATATATCGCCTGTTAAGTTCCTCCGGTGTGGTCGCTGCTGCGGTGTCGGGTTTCCCGGACCCCGGGCTGGACCGAGGACCACCGATTATCATTGCTGACGATAAATAATTGACACCGGGAGAGGGCCTCACACCTCCCCTGCTGGGAACATTGTTTCTTTTTACGATGTCCTCACTATTCATTTACTGAAATGTCGCCACGGAGTAGAGAGAGAGAGCGGCTCACCAGCCTTCAAATTCCAAAATCGGGGGTTGTACCACCAATCAGCGTAATCCAGTTCAAGCCACGTGGCTTCAACTGAATTATGGTGCTAATATCGATGATGTATAAATATGACGAGTTGCACTGACACTAGATATTATATTTGTCCGAATGAAGTACACTTACGAGAAGCATATTTTGTTATAGAACGTGTTTATTACAGGAAATCGTCGATGGTTAGAATAGGTATTTCACTTTTTTTTTTACCATACGATTAGGCATAATTATGTTGGAAAAATATACTTAATTTTAATTGTACCACATCTGTATTGTATTGTATTGAGCGTGTGCATAAATTCGATTTACTTGATAAATGTGAATTTAGAAATTCCGCTATATTATATAATCTATTTCAAGTTTAAGTAAGGGTTAGACCAATTTGAAATTTTCAAGAAATGCTTTTGTTCTTCTTCTAAAATAATTTGAGTCATCACTCACAAAAATTCCCTCTTACGCTATGAAACTAGGACTTACTTGCTGGTGTCTCGGTATGGATTTCGAACCTCCGACCGTCAGATCACTAGGCGAGGATGATGGCTGTTACACCAACAAGCTACTCATTATTATTAAGAAAAATTATTAAGAATTTCATTATTCTTTTCCCCTTTTATCAAAACTTCCTTTTTAAGATCGGTGGAGAAAATTTCTCAAAAATGATTTTACCGATTTTGTTCAAATTTTTCCCAAATCTTACAAACATTTGCGTATTATGATTTTTTAACTACGATTTTTTTTTGTAAAAAATGAAAATTATTTTACGCAAAAAATCTTTTTTTGATACCCTACATCATATAATTTCGATATCCTCAAACCCTGGCGACATGATTTTCTCCACCTTTGTGGGACAGCTAAGCCACTTTGAAAATTTTAAAACAATTTGTAAAACAATGTTATAAAATATGACAGTAAAACGATTTTGTATGTGCTATAGTTACGTCAAAATAAATAAAAATTTAATTTTTAAATTATAAATTTATATTTTATATATAATATTTTAAATATTGTAAATATTTCAAATTTATATTTTAAATCCTCAAAGTGGTGTAACCCCTAAACGAGCACCCCCTAATCCGAATTAGTTCGTTACGAACATATTACTCTTTTTATTCAGTTTAACATATATGTTTGGGGCAGATTTTATTTCGCAACTAATTTTTTTTTCAACAGGTCAAGTGGCCCAATTGCAGAAGCGAGACGCATCATATAATACCCAGGCTTGAGTAAATCACATAGATTAATTGTGACCTCACCGGGAATCGAACCCGAAACCCTCGGTGTGAGAAGCCAGTGTCGTATCCACTGGGCTACGAGAGCCGCTAATGCTAACTAATGCGCAACTGTTAATGTGTATTTTCAAATTATTTCCAGACAATATCATAAGTAGGTACCTTTTATTACATTATATATTATAAGTTACATAATATATTATAAGTTCTCAAAAAAATATATTGTTTCGTTCATTCCATTGTTACAATCTATACAAAAATATTGATTGCACCAGAGGCCGCATAAACCACTGCATATTAATGATATACGTTTATTTATATAATGTTAACATCAACCAATATTGAATTTTATTAGTAAAATAACTTCATCTGGTGAAGTTTACGACCAGCTTGTTGCGAAGGGTAGTACCTACTTAGGTACCTACCCCGCCCGTCACGCGGGACATTTTTATTTTATTGACATAGCTGAAATTTTTAAATATTTTATCGAATCAGAAAAGGGAATGCAGGGATGGTATGATGCGTGCGTCCGAGACACGGAACGCAATTTTAAATGAAGTCAGTGTAAATAACTTTCTCTGAGTAAACGATGTTCTTTCTTTCTTTTAAAATTAACGAACAGCTACCCACACCTAGATGTTTTTAAGGGGTAGGTTTAGAAATTTAAAATAAAATAAAGCACATTTACCATGGTTATGGCTATTACCATGGTTTGGCTTTCCAATAAAGTCGAACCATGGTTATAGCCACGGTATTGGCTTTATTGGAAAAATAATTTTATTCCATTTTCGATTTCACAATTTTCGAAATAAATTTGCAATTTGCAAACTTTGTTTTGGCGTGAGTCTATTCCTGCTAACCAAACAGCACAAATCAGCTATCAGTTGACAAATTGGCTATCGTTGAAAAAAGTGTTGCCAATTCAAAAAACAAACCTCTAAAAAACACCCTATATTTAAACACTAAAGGCAAAAATTATCTTTCCAATAAAGCCAAACCATGGCCATTACCACGATTTTTATGTTTCTTTTCCATTTTAAAGTTCTGTAACTCAAAAACTAACTGTACCTGTAACTGTAACTCAATAACTCGAAAAAAACATCCCTTATTATATTTAAATTGACCGAGATATCCACCGTGTGATATATTTCGGTATTGCTTCAAAAATGATTATATATTAATAAGAGTTAAAATTTTCCTATGCTCGATTTATTAATATCAATTGGTTTTGGAAAATACTAGGTACTTCCTTTGTCAGGGTGATAAAAATACTAATACTAGGTACTTCCTTTGTCAGGGTGATAAAAATACTAATACTAGGTACTTCCTTTGTCAGGGTGATAAAAATAACCCTAAACATAAAATCAGCCATTTATTAATTTTTTTAAATTAAATAATTCTAGTATCCGACTGTAAAAGTATAAAATAAAATATTAAAGCATGATGGAAGATGTGAAAGATGTGGGAAAACGATATTATAGATTGAAAATTGTTGGAAATACTTTAAGATTCGACTGGTAGTTAAATTTAGTCAGTTATTTGGGTTTAATATTACACGCTTTGCGTATTTCTAATAAATTATCCAAGCCAGAAGTAACACCGTTTACCTACATGTAAAATAGACCGTGTGTGGGGTATAAAAACAAAGGCAGAAATATGCAAAAAAAAAAAAAATGAATGCAGGCGTTGACACTAAAATCGAGATTTTATAGGAAACAGAGCCTATTAATTTATAGAAAATATGATTTTTTAAGGGATAGATTGATAGATAAAATCTAGAATTCAGCACATTTTTAATTAGCAATCCTCGGTGACCGCATTCACAATATTTTTTTTATTTTTTTGGATACTGTTGTCAAATCTGGTTTGTGTCTTCTTGAATTATGCCATATTATTACGACCTTTCTGACTGACGTTTCGGCTGATAAGTGTCCTGATAATGGATCTTGCAATTCGATCCGATACGTAATAACACGGCATTATACCCCAGAAGACACAAACCGGAAGATTCTGAGTGGCCGTGAAAACCTAAGAACATCGGAGGAGTGGAGTATATATTTTATAGGAAACTATAAGCTATAAAGCTCATACATTTATTGGAAACATGATTTTGAAAAGGACAGATACATAAATATAGAATTCAATATAATTTAAATTAGTAATTGATACAAACGGGACCCATTAAAAATCTAGATCGGCTCAAATCTTCGCAATAATGAGTCTCGACTGTTAACGTTGCTATGTTCCGCATTAGAATTTAATTTTTGTTTTGTGTGTGTATCGATCATGAAACTATTTCAACGGTGTAGTTATTCAACATTACTTAATATTATTCTAGACTACTGGACTTGTTTTTTCTTTCGAGTTTTTAACTAAAGTTCACTTTTTACGATTTTTTAATTTTTTTTTTTTTTATCATGTGTAATGTTTGCAACTGAGTTCACATCGTATTGTATCATTTGTTAGAGAAGTTTCTTACATAATTATTCTCTTACAACAAATGGTAATTAAAAATGAGTAGTGTAGAAATACATGTTATTAAACACGGACATCTGCAGGTAGCACTCGCCCAAATACTAATCGCGCCGTTTCTAGGAAGTGTGCTAGGGCGGGGGGTGATTAGCGAGCGGCTCCGCGCCCGGAGCGGCTCCGGTTCCGGCTCCAGAGCTCGGCAGGGATATTTAAATGAGCGCATTAATTAAGCCACCGTCCAATTCACGCGGCTGATGGTCACATCGCCACATGGCGGCCACTTTGCGCGAGCCGCGGGACCGTAGCGATCGAGGGGGACTAAATAAATATTTTTTACATCGACGCCCTCATGGGCAGTTTCAATAATACGTAGGTACACATGTAAAATAAATGTAAATACAATGCAGAATTTACAAAATTACTGATAGTGATAAATTGAAATGCTATTATAATATCAAAATGCTATGGAGAGAAGTATGTTGGGGAAAAAACTAGAAGAAGGAATTCAATAATCAAAGAACAAACAAAAACGAAGAATGTTAAAGTATCCATTAGAAGGCTTAAATGGAAATGGACTGGACATACAATCAGGAGAAGAGAGAAATGGTTAAAAACAATAATGTATTGGTTCACTAAAGAAACGAGGCAGGCCTTCTAGAAGATGGGTGGATGAGATCGAGGCAACAGCAGGTAATAAGGTCCAGGCATCGACCAGAATAGCAAAAGATAGGGAGGAATGGAGGAAATTGGAGGAGGCCTTTGCCAAAAGGCATACAGACGGAACTGCCGTGGGGTGACAGTCTAACTGATCACAAACATGGTGATGTCTGAATAAGGGGTATTATTATTGTAAGTATTATTATTATTATTATATCAAAAGCAATTGATTTTTTCCGGATAATAAGGTTTTTGGCTACATATGTATCTGTCTGTTAAATCATTATTTTTCCTATTATTATTATTATTATTATTATTATATTAGACAACATGGTGCGTGTATATCTTACATGAATGTGGTTTATTCTTTGTAGCGAATTCCTAAAATCACTCAACCGTGACGGTGTTCTCTCTCTAGAGCATTCGATAACATTCGATCACCGAATAATTCCATACAAAGAATAATCTGGAACGTTTAAAATGGTTCTCGTTAGCTTTCGAAATAATCTTTCGAGGGAATTTTGGTATATAAGGAGTCATGCGACGCGGGCTCGAGAATTCAGTTTTAGTAAATTAACAAGGCGACATCTCCGAGTGTGAATCAGTGAACCAGTGCAAGTACAACACGCTATATTAGTAAGTGAAACTAGTGCAAGTAAAAAGAGAATAATAAAAAGGAGACCAGGGCAGCGTTTTAACAGAGTTTTTCGAAAGCGATCAAAGGACTAGAAATTGCGTAAATTAGTGAGAAACAAGGAACAGTTTAATAATAAGTGCGTGAAATATTTGTAAGAAATTTGGCGACTACAAAATAAAGAACAGTACTAAAAATTAACTCGTGTCCAGAATTTTCTGTTAATAAATTAAACAACCTAAATACATTTCTAGTGTTTTCATTTGTCTCCCAAAGCCACGTTTCGTGACAACTGGTGTCAGAAGCGGAATACGGGAGAATTTAAGGAACTCGGCGGGAAGATCGTGGCTGACAGGACCAATTGGCAACCGGAAGAAGATAAGGAAGAACGAAAAAACAGGAACAGAGGCGTCTAGAGGATGTGCGGAAACAGGAGCAGAGGCACCTAGGGGAAAGGGAGGAACGTGAATAGCAGCAACAGGAACAGAGGCGTCTAAAGGATGTGCGGAAACAGGAGCAGAGGCACCTAGGGGAAAGGGAGGAACGTGAATAGCAGCAACAGGAACAGGAGCGAAAATTCCACGTCGAGGAGGTGCCGAAAGGACACAACAGGACGGCGAGAATCTTCGAGAAGACGTAAACGTGACATATGTATTTAGATAAACCTTTTCACCTTTTAGAAGTCGAGAGCCGTTACAAAAATTTTCACAGAGAACAAATAAATAATATCATCAAAAATTTGGCGGAAAGTCATGATTTTTTCATGTTTACTACCTACCGTTTGTGTGGTTACTACCCTTTCTACACTGACAGACAATAGCTTATGATTGATTTGTCCTTTGACTCGTCCTTTTCAATCATAACATTTCACATTAGCAATATTAACGTAAAAAGTGACAAATTTGGATATTGACTTGATATTGCATTTATATTACTTATAAGCCTTGTCTTGAAAGAGTAGGTACTATCAAATTACGAAATATCTCGAATTATAACTCAAATTATAAAGTAATCGTCCAGCCTTAACAGGAAAAGTAAAAAAAATAACACGAATGTGCAACATTTAACCCACGCGTGTACATCTGTGCCTGAAATATTATCCCGACAAAATTTCACAAATTCACACGTTTACCTTGTAGTAAACACTTGTTGTCAGCCAGAAATCTTTGAATCAATATTCGTTCCACTTCCTGACTAAAAATTGCTCCGAAATTTGCCAGAGAGACGTTTTCCAGATGACAATACAATAAACATTAATTAATTTTACAAAATCAGTTTAATTATTATTTTATCAAACATTGTACGTGCCAGTGACTTCTGCGGTTTGTATTATTTTTAAAGTGACGTTTGAGTATTGAGGACAGGATGACTACAATATTTAATGTGACGAAGATTAAAAGGTTTATAATATATATTCTTCTTCTTCTTCTTCTTCATCAGTCTTCATTTCTCCATTGTTGGATACAGGCCTCTTCCATACCTTTCCATCCTTCCTTATTGTTTGCTTATTGTAGCCATTTATTTCCCCCCACAGCGTCTAGATCGTCGGCCCGTCTCTTCCGATGCCTCTTTTATTCTCTCACGGTCTCATTTCAGAACTCTGAGAGGCCATCTTGTAGCATCCTGCCATGCAACATGTCATGCCCATTGCCATATTAGCTTCGCTACATGATCCATGATATCCACTACTCTAGTTCTGCGCCTAATTTCATCATTTCTAATTAGTTAGCTCATTTCTAATTCTCTTAGGCTTACTCCAAGCATGTATCTCTCAATAGATCGTCGCGTGCATTTGAGCTTTTCTACACTTTTCTTTGTAAGTGCCATAGTCTCCACTCCATATGTCATCACTGGCAGTATGCACGATTCAAAGGATTTAATTTTTAGGCTAATTGGAATCTCTATGTTCTCGAAGATATTTTTGAGTTTGCCACAAGCAGTAATTCGTCTTGGCAATTCTGCTGTTTGATTGTCTTTCTCCATTTTTATCTTGTGTCCTAGGTATATATATATTCATCTACTATTTCAATATTATTATTGTCGATAGTGATGATTTTGTTCTCTGGACTCAAAATTTTTGTTTTCTTTACATTCAAAAATATAACAAGTCTTACATACAGAGTGTTAACAGATCGTTCGTGACTCTGAGAATCACGAATAATTTTAATTTAGTGTACATACTCCTGCTCGATAGAAATCAGTGCAACATTGGGACATGTTTTCTGAATGTGGATAAAGTTTAAGTAAAGCCCTTTTTGGAACGTACAGTTTTGGGTGTTGGCCTCTGCGGGGCTTGATCCCTCGCCCCCGGCCGGCCCAGAACGATGGGATAATTGAATGAGGCCTACGTCCCTGCTCGCGGTTCGCACGCTCATCGCTCCCCGCTCTCGGACCGGGGCTTCCCAAACTGCGCTGGTCCCTGTCACAACTGGGGAATGCAATCCCGATTAGAACTTCCAATCCCGCGGGATCCCTACGGATCGGGATCCCGAATACTTTTGTGTTTTTTGTTTTGTTTATGGAGCTGAATACAATTAACGACGACGCTTTGCATTTTTATATCGGCATATTTAGTAAAATTTTCATTATTAATCATCGCTTTCATGTTTTTGTGGGCGTTTTTACAAGCATTAATCAGTCAATGCGGTAGAGTTAGTAGTAGTTTTTATTACTATTTTCATTATTTGTATGTGACATGAACGTAAGTTTTAAGTTGTTATTAAAAGCTCTATGGACATATAAACAAGTAAACATACAAATCATTAAAAATGCTCATCATTCCCGATAACCTCGGGAGATCTCGCGGGATCGGGATTGCATTCCCTAGTCACAACCTCACTGCGGTCCTTATTAGGATAGGCGGTATCCATTTTTGCGAATCTCGATACTACTACCAGCGCATTGATACATACTTATGTCACAACAACACTATCGAAGACTCCAGAACGGCCTAGCGTAATCAACGGCTTTCGGGAAGCATCGAGAGGCCGCGAGAAAGTTCTTCTAAACACTAGGAACGCCTAGAGGGCGAAAATCAGCATTAGCCAGATATAAATAGGACCGCGTGCGAGAGTAACGGTGTTGTTGTGAGCGAGTGCTTGACAGTGAAACCAAAGCGAATGCAGCCGCGAGCTGCGAAGGCCGGTGTGGCCAGGCGAGCGATAATTCGACAGCGAATAATGCGTGCGGAAATTGGATGGAATATTCTAGTGAATAGTGAATAAAGTGTTAAAGCGATTATAAAGTGACTATTTACGAGTGATAAATTTACGAAATAGTTTAATTTAGATAATAACGTTAAGTTAAATAGTATTAAGTGACTTGGTACGTTTGTTTAATTAATTAATCAGTATTTAATAAATCCGTTATTAATTTCCAGCGTTTTCATTAATTCCTCCCGCAGCCACGACACGTGACAATATATTAGATGTCTCATAGAGACGAAGTTACTTTTTTATATGGGAAAGTAGGTACGGAAGTCTTCTATCATCACTTTATTTACTTTATTTTCTTCTAGTTCCGTTCAACGGACATTGGCTATCATCGTGTCATCGCATTCTGCTTCCAGCAACCTTTCCCTGCGTTATGAGATGCAAGATCTTGTACTTCTCTGGATGTCTCATCACATGTCAGATATATTCAAGTTATCGCATTTTTACTATTTTGTTAACTTTCTTTATATTCAAATTCATTTGAACCAAAACATTTTCATTCGTAACCCTGTTCTTCCAAATTATTCTTCTGTGGAGTCACATTTCGAATGCCTCAAGTCGCCTTATTGATAATTGAAGTGTCCTTGCTTCCATTTTACAAAATAATATCGAAAACACGTAGCATCTGACAATACTCATTCGTAACAATGCTAACATAACACATTAAAATAATCTAGGAATAATAAAGTGAGACAGCTAGTGAAGTAAATGATATGAAGAGCTGAAAATATTCGTGTTGACCTAATTCCAGACAGAATGAGCTGTGCAAATTTCACGATGTCAGAGCTCATGTTTTTCGTGAGGTTTTGCTGCTTAGGACTAACAAACTTACAGATTTTTTAAATTTATTTTTTATATATATATATTTTTGACAAAGAGACCGTCAACAGGTCATTCATGTCCCTAATAGAGTGACATTAAAGTACAAAGTATGAATATTTTCTGAACATTTGAATATGATATAATCACAGAATACATTTTTTACGATAAATTAATAATAAACCATGAATAAATAATATTTTTTCAATTGATTCAGCAACATTGTAGATTGACATTTAAAAAATTTTTTGATTGTATTATTTATATAAATCTACTTATATTATTTGATTAATTATACCTACATGTTTCGGAAATACCTTTCCATCGTCAGTAAACAAAATATTATTAATAATCAATAAAATTTAACTACTAGCCCAATTTAATTTTTTTTCAATAATTGAGAGTATTCAAGAACTTCAGCTAAACTTCATTTAAAAATAAATTTTCAAATAATTTAGAAAAACAAAAGACATTATACATTTTGATATTTTCACATATATATAACACCCTGACGACGGAAAGGTATTACCGAAATATGTAGGTGTAATTAATCAAATAATATAAGTAGATTATTACAATAATACAATCATTTTTTTTTGATTAAAAAATAAATGATAAAATAAATTGAGAATAGTATTCAGACTAACGCAAATCATTAAATACAATTTTAGGAATAAGTTCCAAGTTAATAAGGTTTAAGACAATACAACAACCAAGAAATAAATAATGTTTTAACGATAGAATGAATTGTAAATAATATCGTAAATCAAAAAATACAATTTTTTACATACAATTATTTTACATAAATATATAGCTTTATAGTTAAGCTATACAATTTATATTCAGGTGTCCTTCTGTTTCGCATTAGGCACCAATGCTGTTTTTCTGGTTACGTCCTTGCTTTTGCGAATAGGGGAGTCAAAAACTAGGATCGTCCCATTTATTTGCTATTCCAAAAGCGATTCGACTTCCCTTCAACTTGGACCGAAGAGTCCCGGTTACTGGTTGGTGCAATATGCGGTAACATTTGAGCAGCTCGGTGCCTGATGCGATTCTCGCCTTCTCGGCTGATGCAATTGTCTTCATTAGTGCATCAGGAAATGCGCCAACTTCTGCAGCCGCGACTCACGCCGCACTGGGGTGCGATATTAGATGAATATCGTTCAAGCGGTGTTTCATACACATAATTCAACTAATTAATTATATATCGTCGCTACATATATATAATACTTAAATCCTATGTGCCGTTTAGTTTGTTTACTTAATGAAAAAATAAGCCAAAAATATGGAAATTTTGATATTGTATATTTTCCTAATTATTGAAATTAAATCATGGTTGCTCGCACATTTTCGACAAATTATCATGCAGAAATCCATCTGTAAATTTTTTGCATTAGCTATGACTACACCCTGTATAGATTTTTATAAAGTTGAATATTTGTATATAGGATAATAATTAACGAGATTATGTTTAATAATGTTGTCATTGCACCAGCTCAAGTTCAAAATATTGCACACACGAAATTCGTTTGAATATCATTGTTTACTGCACATTGGTTCATGCTTTCCATTAAAAAGAGGAAAATTTCCAAATGATAGGGTTACACGCTGTCTCTCTCTGTCTAGTCCTTCTCTGTGACACCACATGTGGAAACAACACGTCGCCAGGGTTTGACCGAAATGATAGCGTTACACGCTGTCTCTCTCTGTCTAGTCCTTCTCTGTGACACCACATGTGGAAACAACACGTCGCCAGGGTTTGACCGAAATGAATTTATAATAATAACGTGTTGTGCAGATGAGATTTCATATTTTTCAGAATTCGTAATAAACAAACGGTGCAATTTATTATTACGACCGATCTAACCCTAATTTTTCATACTTATTCTTTAGGACCCGGCGGGTAACATAAGCGACATTTCCCACCTCCCCCTTTACCCCATTCCTTCCCCCTGATATATTTTCTATACAAATCTATAAAGTTTGACCAATCTGATACAAATGCATACTTGTTCTTTAGGACCCAGCGGGTATCGTAGGTGACATATATTCCCTCCCCCTTTACTCCAACCAACCCCCTGATATATTTTCATTAGAAATCTGCTCTGTTTTTGACATGTCTGACACAAAATACGCGTACTTAATAGTAATTAAGAATAATCTTAAGGAGCCTGCGGAAGTTTTTTTCAAATTTTTACCCATACTCCCCATATAAAACAAAGCACTCGGTGTGTTTTATACGGGCGTGTGTTTTGGCGTATACTCACCCAATTTTAAAACAGTTATTGTGCAAAACGCTTTTGAGATGAAAATATATGGTATATAATAATGGTGCCTACCATACCAGAAAAAGTGGATTGCTCTATAAAACTATCCCATAAAAAACAAGTTTTTATTATACTCCCTTTCTCTTTTGAATTGTTTCCAATTTGATATTCTATCAACATATAGCCCACTGATCGGACCCATGGCTCGAATCAGACTAGGTGAAATAGGGTTCGTGCCTTCTCTACGCGTCGGGCTCCTTTCTCATTTCTAAAAATCCAAAATTGTACTATAATAATTAGAAAAATTTTAAACGAAAATTTGTTAGTTCATTTTTATTGTCGTCGCGAGTCTGCCTGCAGAGTTTCAGCTCGATTGGATCACGGGAAAAGGTTTAAAAATCGATTCAAAGTTTTTTCGTCAGACAAGCAGACAAGCCGACGCTACGAGTTAAAAGAAAGGGAGTAAAACTGGATAATAAATGTTAATCAAGTAATTAATGAGACTTACAGATAAGCTCGGTGTGCTGACGGAAAAGTACCAGACTAATGTGGTGTAATTTGAAACACACCTGCCCGGAATGCTGGTGATTTGGGTTCGAATCCCGGTAGCATCAAAATTTTTTTTCGTTGATTTGATTTTTCTGCGTGTCTTTCTAATTGATTAATAAATTTGGTTTTAAATTTCACAGAACTTAGTTCTGAAAAATTGTAATTTCACAATAAGAATGTGTTGTTGAATATAATATCCATTATTATTAGAAAGCTCGGGTATGTTATATATAAATATATAAACTAGGATACCGTTGCAGTTAGCTACGGAGGAATTCATCAGACAGATAGCGGATAGAGACCGGCGCAGGGCAGGGAGGGGAGGCTCTGTAACCCGAGAGCCTCATTCGCTGTAACCCGATAGGCCCATCCCCCGGCTGACGTCACGGCTGCTGCCGCTGCCGCTGCCTCTCTCCCGCTCCCGCCTCCCCTCCGCGGGGCAGGGGCGGCCCTTACAGCCCGAACAAAAAAAAAAATTAATAACGACCCTTGCGTGTCACACAAGTTGTCATTCTATTCATTGAGATTACTATATTCATTAGATTAGATCTACAGACGTGCGCGGACAGCTCGCTCTCAGTTTTTATCAAGACACCTGTCTTGTATCAATGATTGAATGAAGATCGAAATTGCTGTATGTTAATTTATCTACCAACAGAAGAAATCTACCAATCAACACAACAAATCAACATAAATAACTTAACAAAGATCGATCCTTAAATCTTAAATCGAGAGTGGAAAGCAAATGAAAGTTCTGTCAATCTGATTTTGTCAACGTTTCTTTAATAATTAAACGATTTCTAACTAACTAACTAACCATCACACCGTTTCTCTGCAGGGATAGGCAGAGAGGATAGAACGCCATATTTTTCTATCTCGGCACACCACTTTTGCTTCGGCTTCATTCATACATCTTCTTATGCAAGCTCTACGATTGTTGAGTCATTTAACAGAGCCATCCTATAATATTTGTAGTATTTGATCATGCCAGGTCCTCCGCGGACGCCCTGTGTTCCTGTTGCCTTCAATACTCGCCCCATATATTTTCTTAATCATCCTTTCCTCGTTCATACGTTCTACATGACCAATTCGAACGACATTCCTTTCTTTATTCTATCTACCACACTACAGCCAGCATCACATTCACTTCTGATTTGTTCACTCCTCATTCTATCAACCAAAGGTTTTCCACACAAGCGCCTTAGTGACCGCATTCGGTCGATTCCAGGCTTCACTCGCATTAATCGTAACACACGTCAAACGATTTCCATTTTCTTTAATCCAAAACACATACGGAAATCGTTTAAGAATAAAATAAACATTGACAAAATCAGATTGACTTTGACTTTATTTTGCTCTCCTCTAAAATTTCAAAAAGTCACTAACGCCCTTTTGGCTTTCTACCCTCGATATTATTATTATAGCAAACGGCAAAATGAAAGACGAGGACATCAAATTACAAACTACTCACGAAACGATCAACGTTACCTACACTAGAAGGTATCGCAGCTAGTACATCAATCACGCTAAAACGTAACCTATTTTTCATTTATTTCTATAAAGTTGCGAATATGGAATACCTATGTTTCGCACCAATTGAAATTAAGCTACACTATGTGAGCATCATGACCTACATCAACAAGCTATTAATACATATTTTTTATCATCTAAATGTAGTTTGCTTTATGGGGGCATTATCAATCTAAATATTTTACATTCAACAACTTGTATTTATACGAAAAGTATTGAAAAGATATGCTATTTAATTTTAAGATCGAAGGTCTTTGTATTTCTGCACGATTCTAAGAAACAATTCTCTTCAGTAATAATATGTGGATACATCGGAGAATGCTCCGGATACCCTGGACAGATATGGTCAGCAACACAAGAGTTCTTCAAAGAGCTAGAGTGAATAGAGAGTTGCTGACAAATATCAAAATCCGAAAGGTATCGTATTTGGGTCATGTGCTCAGAGGAGAAAAATATGAATTGCTCCACCTGATTCTTATGGGCAAGATAGAGAGGGTTGTAGAGGTGTTGGAAGGAGACAAATTTCCTGGCTCCGCAATATACGCGACTGGACGGACATAAGAAGTGTTGGAGAGCTGTTTCGTGCTGCCCAGGACAGGGACAATTTCTCTCGGGTGATAGTCAACGTTGGGGGGACCTGACATGACACCAAAAGAAGAAGAAGAAGAATACGTCTTGACATTTTTCACAGAAAGTCACATTGCGCGGACGTCCTGCCTATTTTGTGTTTCCTGAGAATAGAGGAGGATTTTAAGATCATTTTAAATCTGGAAAATTCATCTAGAAAATCTCTCAAAGATTTGATATCAGTTTGTTCAAATAAACGAGCAGAGTTGTTTGTGTATTTCGGTTAATGTTTATTAAAGTATTTTATATGGCAATTTAAAATGCGTTCTAGCATACTCTTTTGGAATTTTTTTACAAAAATTGACGTTAAATTTTAATTTTCCAAGAATACTGGAGCGAGCCGTGTTTACAAATAATATCTTCCATTGTCCCTACGTCCCTGCTGCCCCGCCCATCTCCGCTCCCGAGTATCGATCCCGCCACCGAACACTTCCCGTATTCACGTTGCGTTGCCCAAATAATACCCACCGATGGTATCTTACTCGGCAGTTCTACTAAACATTCCCACTAATGCACCGGCAAATTGCAATTTCATGCGGCCCAGCGACATTCATTTAAAAGAGGAAAGTGAGAACGTGTGAAATACTAATAGGTAATGAATGCTCGGAACAGGTAGATGAGTTTGTGGACTTGGGAAGTATGTTCGATAGAAGAGGGAATGTTGAGAAAGATATCGAGAGGAGAGTGACTGCGGGGAATAGGGTGAACGGTGCTTTGAAGCGATACTTTATAATAGAAATATGTCTATCGAGGCAAAAATAGCGGTACATAATGGAATTCTGATATCTACACCGATGTATGGAAGCGAAGCTTGGGGCTGGCAGAAGAGGAAGAAAGTAGATTGAATGCAGTGAGATCCCTCAGACGTATGTGTGACAAATCAATTTATGATAGAGTAGAGGATGCAGATATTAGGAATGAATGTAAAGCTGATCTTAGCATAATTACTAAAAAAGGGTCGCTCAGGTGGTTTGAGCATGTTGAGCGAATGAATGAGGAAAGAATGGTAAGACAGATGTATAATGCAAGGTTTGCAAGGACGATCGCGGAAGACGTGGCATGACCAGATTAACCAGATACTGGAAGATGGTCCCGTTAGAAGCCTCAACAACCGGCGAGCTTGCATGCGAAGATGTATGAATGTGGATGAGGCGAGTGAGTTGTTGAGTGGAGCATGGAATCTATAGTTAGTTTTATGATGGCTTATGATTATTATTATTCCTTAATAACAGTTCATTATTTATGAGTCTACGGGATATACCTAATATAAGATTTCACTTACCTATTTATAAATTACTAAGGGTAGCTTTCTAGATCGTAGCACCTTCGTAGCAGTGAATTATTACTATTCACACACTCTGAAATAGAATTTACTAGGTCTTTACGTAGTGTGATATTTCTATATAATTATTGCGAAACAAATCCTCATAGGCTACAAAATCAAGCATTACTTCTAAAGCATAACTGACAAATGTTGAAGATTAATTCTCGGGTTAAAAACAAATGTTATAATTGGTGATTGTTATCCCCATACAAAGTATTTTAGACGGGACATACTTATTTACGTCTGCGTTAAGTTTCTATTAGAAATATATCTGTGAAATGTCAATATGTCTATCAATATAGCGGAAATACTGGCTCAAATTTAATATTTGATCTCTTTGGACGAAGAAATCAGTAGATTTGTGTCAAAAAAATGATTTCTACCTACTTTTACAAAATGATAATAGCATTTACTTTATGTAGGTAATATTAATCATGACAAAATTAACTAAGTATTTTTATTTTTTTTTATTTTATTTAAAAAGTAGTGGAAACCTAAAAGGTTTATGGGTAACATTTACATGATTCAAATATAAGAAAATATAATAATATAATTTAGATACAAAGGAATTTTTTTATATTTGGCCGAGTTTTAATATTTTTGTCACATCTCTTTTGAATTTGTCAGTGGTCAGTTGTTTGGTCTGCTGTGGCAAGTCATTGTACAGTTTTAGTCCGTTGCAAATTAGTCGGGATTGTCCTGTTTTTGTTTTGGCGTGTGTTATGTGATAGTTTTGAGCCATTCTAGTGTTGACCAACACAACACCAGTTTTTCGTGTATTTTGTCTAATTTTATGTCTTCGTCTTGTATTTCGCCAATTGCTAGTTTGTGAATGATTTTAAGTGTTTCGATTTTTGTAATGCTTTCCATGTTTAATTGTTGTGTTATACGGTGTACAGTTTCAGTTGGTGTCCGGTATTTCAGATCATAGACCATTTTTAATATCTTGTTTTGCTGTCGTTGGAGTCTGTTTAGGTTAGTTTTGTTTCCGGTTCCCCAGAAGGGTATCAAGTATTCTATTCTACTCTTGACGTATGCCTGGTACATCAGAATTTTTACGGTCTTTGGTGTGATTTCGTGTATTTTGTGGAATAGGCTGGTCAATTTTGTCAGTGAGTCAGTTACTTTGTCTATTTGAAAGGTCCATTTGAGATGTCTGTCTATGTTGAGTCCTAAGTATTTAGTATTTTCTAGTTCAGTAAGTGTTTCATTATGTATTTTTATATCCATTTTATGCATTTTCCTCATAAAACGTAGGCCTTAATCTTTGGCCTCAAAGTTAATGTAGTTACATTTTTGAGCGTTTAAGGTTAGTATATTTCTTTATGTCCATTCAGTTAATATGTCTATGTCTTTGTTGATTTGTTTTGTGGTTTCTATGTCATTATTGTTTTCGTAAAATATTCCGAGGTCGTCCGCATAGAGTATTATTTTGCCTCTAATATTTAGCTGCTCCAGGTCGTTTATGTATATTATATAGAGTAATGGTACTAGGATTGATCCCTGTGGGACACCATAGCTGACATTCATATATGTACTTGTGGTTTCGTGTAGTGTGGTGTATTGCTTTCTGTCTTTTAGGTAGCTGTCGAGTTTATTCAAGTGTTCGAGTAGTCTTTTGTGTATTACTTTTTCAAATATTTTACTAAATACAGTGAGGTTTGCTATGGGTCTGTAGTTGCTGGCTTCGTCTCTTTTGCCACTCTTGAGTATTGGGGTTATTCTGGCTATTTTCAGCTCATTGGGGAAAATTCCGAGTTTCATGTGTCTATTTATGAGTCTTGTGATGGTGGGTATTACTGTGTCTTGTATGATTTTGAGTGTTGATGTGTTGATCTTGTCATATCCGGGGGATGCATTTTTTTTGAGATTTTTTATTATTAGCTTGATTTTTCTGTCTGTGGTTTGTCTGAGGTACATTGAGGCGTTTGTTTTTGGGTCTTGTGGTGGTGTTGCTTTTTTCGGTTCGTTGATTTGTGTTGCTAGGTTTTCTCCGACTGTAGAGAAGAAAGTGTTTATGGTTTTCACTATTTCTTGCGGATCTTCTGTGATAGTTCCATCTTCTTTCTTTATTCTCTTTATGTTTGTTTTTTTAATGTCTGAGTGAGATACAATGCAATTCACAATTTTCCATAGTTTTCTGCTGTTACCCTCAGCGTTGTTTAGTTGCGTACTATAATGATCTTTTTTTGCTTTTTTTATGGATGTTTTTACGTCTTTTTGGCAGTAGTTATAATATTTTATAAGTTCGGAGCTATGCATTTCGTTTTTCATTGTTTTGTATGCTTCGTCTCTTATTTTAATCTTTTGGAAAATGTCTTTTGTCAGCCATCCTTCTTTAATACTGTTTGTATATTTTCTTTTTGTTGTCTGGGTTGTTTTGTTTAGCTCTTCATTTATGATGAGTTGTAATTCAGCGAAGGTGTTTATTGTATTATTTTTTAGTGTTTTTTCGAGGTTTATAATGAGCTTTTTGTAGTCAGTTAATTTGTTTGTGTACTCTTGTTTTCTGCTTCCTGTCGTTGTTGGTATTTCGAATTCAATCTCGATTGATTTATGGTCACTGAGAGGGGTTTCCGTTAGCTTTAATGTTGGTGGTATTTCGTATGTGATATTTGTAGACACATGGTCTATAATTGTGTTGTCGCCTCGATTGTTTTTTCTGGTATAGTTTTGTTCATCTATTTTATTTAATATTTCAAAGTTTTTACTTTTTAGTACATTTTTGTAGTCTTCTACGGATCTGTCATTTATTTTTAGTTGATTGATGTTTGTGTCGCCAATGATAATTGTCTTGTCTTTATTCTGTATGTTTGAAATGTTTTGTTCAAGGTATTGAATGTAGTCGCTTTCATTTTCTTTGTTTGGCTGCCTGTAGATAGCAATGATGCAAATGTTTGGTTTGATGATTTTAATTTTTAATAGATTATTTACGTCTTTATAGGTTTCCTCTTTATGTACGTCAAAGTCTAGGTTTTTGTGTCATATATAGAGACCCCTCCGCCTTTTCTGTTTCTGCAAGTTATTAATTTTGTATAACTCAACTTCATGTATTTTTAGCCATGTTTCTGTGAGGACGAGTATGTGTGATATTTTGTTTTGTAGTATTATGTTCAGTTCATCCACTTTTGCCTTGAGGCTTCGGATATTAAGGTATAGTATTTTCAGATTTGTTTTGTTTTCATCTTGTCTTTTTGGTTGCTATTGTTGATAGTTAATTTTTCTTTTTTGGTTTTCAAGTTGTCTTTTATAGGTTGGACATTCCATGTCTGTAGCGGTGTGGTTTGTGGAAATTTTGAGGTTTAATCTTGTTGCATTTTTCTTGCAGTTTATGCATTCTACAGTTGGGCTAGTACACTGTTCGCGGTTGTGTTCTTCTGAGCAGTTCGGGCATGCCATTTTTTCTTTGCAGTCTTTTGATTTGTGGTTATATCCGCAGCATTTGAAACATCTCAGAGTGCTTATTTCTTCTAGTACTATGCATCTGTCCCATCCGATATGTAGTTTTTTGGTCTCCATTATTCTAGTGAAAGTGTTACCGTCCACTTCCAGGATCGCACCATATGTATTCTGGGTTCGCTTGTTTTCGAAAATTTTTCTGACTTGTAGTGTTGAATTTTCCATGATGCAATCGTTTTGTGCTTTGATGTATCTGGTGATTGTTTCGTCATCGTGTTTTTCTGTTAGTCCAAATATTTTTATTTGGGGGTATCGTTGTATGGGGATGCTGATTGCATAATTATCCCCTAGTTTTTTTGTGGTAACTTCCTTGAGTTTTTCTACGGCTTCTTTGGATTTACACTGGATTACCATTCCTCCATTTGGTATATTCCTAGTATTGCTTATATGATTTTTAGTTGGGTCTATATTTTTCTTTATTTCTTCGTATGTTTTAAGGCTATTCTGGGTATGCTTGGGAATTATGACAAGTGCTGGGTCATTACATAATTTTTCTTTGGTAGATTTTGCTGTTTCCGCATAACTAATTTGGGGTTGTTTGAGCTGGCTAAGTGCTTTTATTTGCCCCTTTGCATCAGCTAGTTGAATGGCCAGGTGGCTTATTAAGGCCATTATTGTATGCGTGCTGGGATAATTGAATTTTGTTGATCTTTAGTGAATTTTTTGGTCGGGTGTGTCACTTTAATTAGATTGCCGATTTCCGCTCGGGCTTCCTCTAGAAAGTCGTGAGGGTTTGACATTTGTGAGGAGTTTCTATTTTGATGTGCCATTTTTGTTTAAATTAAAGATTTTCGATTTTCAAAATCAAGTAATTTTCGCCAGATAAACAATCTGTCCTGTAGAGCTTAAAAATCAACACTAAACTGTCACTTTACTTATAGCACAACACTTTATAAGCTGTCCAAATGGATTTTTTATAGATCGAGTGACACAGAGCTGTCATCCAGACAACATTATTGATTCACGATGTCTAAAACAAGGAATTTTCGCCAGATAACAATCTGCCTTGAAAAAACTTAAGAATCTGCACTACACTATTACTTTACATATAACAACAAAACTTTATTCAGTGTTCAAAAAGGATTTTTATAGACCGGGTGATACAGAGCTGTCAACCAAGTATTATTGTCACAATAAGGTATATAATGTCATACAATAGCCATCGAGAGATGATTGTTTTAATAGCTCAAATCAACGTTTTTTAAGGTTCCGTAATTTCGATCGCGTTTTAGAAAGGGCGAGGATGAGTGAGGAATGAACAAATTAGAAGTGAATGTAATGCTGGCTGGAGTGTGGTAGACAGAATAAAGAAAGGAGCGCTGAGATGGTTTGGTCATGTAGAGCGTTGAGAAAGGAAAGGATGGTAATATTCATTGGCGTATTATAATATAGACACGTTATTCCCATACTAGCCGTCTTTCATACGTAGCAAATATTGCATTGAAAGAGGCAACGAATCCCGGTACTCTTATTTCACAAACGCTCTGCGTGTAGACAGAAAAATAGGTAATTTGAAGTCACGGTGACTGAAATAACACTCATTCTTAGAATAGTGTACGATACTCTGTTCCTTTTCCCCCGGGACTTTTTTTCGACGTAGCGTCGCGCCCAATCGCATAGAAGGTCCGTTCGATAACGAATGCAAGTAAGGCAATTACGTTACTTTTGAGTTGCCAAGATTTCACGCTTGTAGCGTATCTACAGTTAATTATATCATTGATAAATCTATTTCTTTTTAATGATTTTTTGGAGTTCTTGCGCTTTGAATCCTTCTGAGGTGCCTGTTGGTAATCCTATACGTTGAGCCAAGCCTTTTGAACGTGCAGCTATGAACGTGCGATGAAGTAGCGTCTATTTTTAGTGTGCGCCCCGTCAGAGCCAGCTGAGCAAGAGGCTGCGGAGTCTCCATGGTCACCCGCCATGGTAACCCACCCCTAGCACAGGTACAGCAGCAGAGGGTTGGGGCTGTGCACCCTGACTCACCATGCACGCGCTGGTTATCGCCCCGAGATGAGTTCTGTCAGCCGCGGATACCGCTGCTTTCATTACTAGACCGTTCATTTCATAAATATCCTACCTACCATGGTGGAGTAGAGGGGTTTGTGTGTTTGGGACGTATTGGGTTTATACTTTTTATACTTTATTCTTTAGTTTATTCTTTAGTTCTTATTTTATACTTAAATTCTTTTTATACTTTTATTCTTTAGTTCTTCTTTTGTACGTTAATTTAGCCTGTAAATACCCCTCCCATAAGCTCGAGCTTTGGCTCATATTATGGGGAGTATAATGGAGAAAAATGTTATAATTCATTATAAAAAACACATCTAGTGTACAAATAAAATAAATAAATAAAAATATTGAAGAGAAAGAGAAAGGCTGAGGATGAGTGCAAGAAATAATACGAATGGAGCTATAATTTGTAATGTAAACTAATCAGCCGAGGAAAGAGTAATTCTGGTACAACACTTGTGTACGGTAGGTAGTAAAGATTGCAAACTGAACAACAAATCATAAAGCCTACAAGGCTCTCTACAAGGGTAGGCAGCACGCGCAGTGAGAACATTGCAACGTGACATGTACGTATATACGTATTTGGAAAATAAAAAATCAGGAATCTACGACTGATCGTTCTTTAGGCAAGTTAGTGCATGCTAACTTTGCATGCTAATCTTCGACAAGATTAATACGCGTGTGATAGTAGTGTAGTGTTAGTCCTGACGAAGAGACGTGTACTTCTCGGAACCGGTAGACCTAAAATCTGGTTGTGGTTTATACTAAACTAGCTGTTTATACCCGGCGTCGCACGGGTTAAGGATTAAGTTTAAAATAAATTTATGGGGGTAAACGAAGGTTCGATTCGAACGATATAGATTTGCATCGAAAAAATATCAGGAGGAGGCGAAAGGGTAAAAGAATAGGGGGGATATTTCACCAATGTTAAACGCTGAGTCCTAAAGAACAATTTTGCAAATTTTGAATACGATTGGTTGAACGGTAGGTACAGATTTGCATCTAAAATATATCAGAGGACGGATAAATGTAAAAAGGGGAGGGAAGAAATGTCACTTTTGTTACCCGCCGGGTCCTACAGATTTGCACCGAAAATATGTCTGGGGAAGGGGTATGAGAATAGGGGGAAATATCGCATACGTTACCTGCCGAGTCCTAAAGAATAAGTTTCCAAATTTTGAGTCCGATCGATCGAACGGTTCGGATTCTCATTGAAAATAGGTCAGGGGGAGGGGAAGGGGCAAGACAACAGGGGAAAAATGTTGCCTATGTTACCTGCCGGGTCCCAAAGCATAAGTATGCAAAATTTGAATCGAATCGGACAAACGGTGTGGATTTGTATGGAGAACAGACAGACGGACAGACAGACAGACATTGAGTTTTATAGGTATAGATTGACTAACACTCTGTTATAATGTCTAACCACAAAGTTAATGCTTAAATATTACAAAGATTAATAATAAGGTGTGTTTATTTGTATTGTTGAACGTATGGTTATTTTTTATAATAGGGTAGCATATTCTGAAAAGTTATTAGTGAGGTACCACGCTAATAAATAATAAACGTTAGCGCATTCAGTTATTTACTGCAGTGTACCAGGGGATTTCTGGAATGTTTTAATTTATAAGACCGAGAATAAAAATGACGGATCCTTATATTCGAGTGCTTGAGCTCTGTAGATTATGGTTAAAAGATAATAGATAAACATGGAATACTCGAATGTGACGAATAATAAACACCCTTAATGAATCAGATTAGGCTCCGAGTCAACAGAGTCTTGGTGCAGTGCTGTTGAAGTCAGGAATGTGATGGATGGCAGTATTATCGCTTCAGCACGCTCGCAGAGAGGAAATATTTGCCGGCGAATGTACATCGACCGCACTTGAGCTGAACATCTGGTACGCCGGCCTTGTTCGGGGTTCAGAGTCCAGGATCCACACCGCTCCGGAGCCGCCTCTCTGTCGGGTCTATCCCCATCGGCCTGAGTTATCGTAACAATCGTGTAACATGTAACTTTGTATTCTACAATACTTGATTAATATTGTTGGTCAGGTACAAATCTCACTCCAGACAAGTAAGTAAGTCCTATTTTCATAGCGCAAGGGTTTAGCTTAATTTGAAAATAGTAAGAATATTGGTGTGACACAAATTCCGTGTTCGCATCTCTATTAAAATAATATATAATTTAAATATTTTAAAAGGTGGTCGAAATCAGATTTTTTCTACTAATTTCTTCATCAAAAGTGCATACCTATTAAACTGAAGCAAATATATCTGCAATAATAATAATTTAGAAATTTTGACATTGGCAGATATCATTTGGCAGACCGTGTACTTTGCGTTTACCTAGATAAATGAGGACTTACCGTCTATATTTTCATAGCATATAGTAACGAGATGCTAAAATAGATAACGCACAGAATGCCTCGTAATACATTGATGACAACAATAAGATTGAACTCTCTAACACCTTCTAGAGTACATTATCACGCTCTCGTATTATCTATAACGGTCGGGGAACATCTACAAACGTCTATAAATGACGAGAACATTATATTATAATAAACACTAAAATAATCTAGGAGATTCGAAAAACCAGCGTTTTCCGTGTATAAGAGAGAAATAGAAAAAATAAACAAGACTAAGTACATGTGACATATAAAATAGCATACAATAAGAATAAGCATTAAAATAGTAACGCAACGTCATGTAGACGTTCAACTTAAAGCCGCCTCTACGCTACTAGGAAAGTCGGCCGAATTCCGAAGTAACCCGAAGTAGGTGTCTACTCTTGCGAGGAACTCGGAACGATAGAATAGTACTTCGCACGAACTTCGGGTCTTTGACTCGGCCCAAAAACCGACACTTTCGGAAGTCGTCCGCGGCGAGCCGAAGTAGCACGAAGTACCCCTCCACACTATCGTATTCGCTTCACTTGTGCCGACTCTGCCAGTAGTGTAGAGGCGGCTTGACAGGCAGATTGTAATATAAAGGCTAAATAATGACAGTTCTACACACTGGTGTTTGTAGTGTGCTGGTGGCTGCTTCTTCCAAAAATACTAGCAACTATTCCTGCAAGGTTGTGTCATCGGCTTCTCTTAGTTTGATATTCTTTTTCCGGTACAGATACAGAAACGAAATGTTAAACAAACTTAAAATCGTAATAGGAAATTCAAAATTCACCGGTAAATAAATTCACGTTCCTATTAGCGACCGAAAAAACTTCCATGCCCTCTACGTGAATAGGTTGACAGAGCACGGCACTTAGAATAATTACTAGCTGTAACCCGTCAAAAATGACGGTACTTTTACATGTCGGTTCCTAAGGAATATCTATATGTATGTAGGTGCATATCAGTGGCGGTCGGTGACTTTTGATATAAGGGATGCTGGATACTAAGTTTATACCTACCAAATATAGATTAGCTCATGCAACTAGTAACAAAAATAGTCTGTCAAATAAGCTTTATAAATCCTTTAAGCTACGCTTCAACAATTTTCTATTCAATTTCATGCGTCATTCGTACCTATTTTAAAAAATCCATTACATACCCGAGTTTTCATTTATTTAAACTTAAGCTCGATTCGACGCTCTTTCTTTATAAAATCGTTGTGAAATTTTGTCTTTTCTTTTAAAAACAGTAGGAGAGTTTTCTCAATATAAATGATAGCAAGGGAATAAGTCAGTTTTCGCCTAGTGTGCTTCGGTTGTAGTTTTTTTTTAGTTTTAGTTTAGTCCTTTTTTTTGTGGAAAATTCACTAAGGAAAATTGCAAGTGTGGTTAAGATAAGATAATATTATGTTGTGGAGAGTACTTTCCTAGTTCTTGAAAGAGTGTTCTAACCGTTTAATCTAATTTAATTTAAATGATTATTTAAACAGATAATTGAACGACACTCAATGTTTCAATAATTCGGTTTCAAGTATTCAAATACGTCACACAAACAAAATCCTCAAAACAATCCGCTCGTTTCGTAATATGTCTCGGCCCTTCAGCCGTGGCTCCTCGGCTACGTTCGGCTGTCCTCGGGTGACTCCGTTGGATGCTGTTTTCAAGTCCGTATCCACTATCCGAAGATCCCGACAAGCAGAAATGAATGCGCATGCGCGAAAATCAAATTTTTGAACTCTGTGTGGATACGGAATTCCTTACAGATTCCATCGCTGCTGGTGGCTGTGTTTACGTGATTCGTAGATGTTCAATGTTGAGAATGTATATGTATTTCGAGTCGCTCCGTACGGGCGCCTTGTCGTAGTATGTGTTACGACTGTTTTCTAAAATACTGAACTAATTTATTTTCTGTAGTGCTGTATTCGGCTGGAAACAAAAAGTCTAAAACTTTTTGACTCTAGACACTAACACAAGGGATGCGGAGCATCCAAAGCATGTATGAAGCGACCGCGCCTGGTGTATATGTATATGTATTTATCTTATTTAAAAAAAAATTTCGTTAAAATAAATTTTGGGAAAAAATAAATGTCGGAAAAATTTTTGGGAATAAGTAAATTACGGAAAAAAAATTCGAAAAAACAAATTTTTAGAAAAGAGATTTTCGGAAATAAGATAAATTTTTACTATAAAAAAGTTACGGACGTTACACGAAGTTACGCAGACGAACGGAAATCTCACTGATGCCTAAACAGGCAGGACATTGGACATTCACTGCAAATGCATACCTATTTCGAATTTTGTTTTTTTTCGAAATTGTGGGTATTTATTATTCATTTATATCAAAATTTATACACTAAACTACATTTTTTAGAACAATATCTTAGATAGAACCTTTGTTCTTATATAAAAGTAATAAACTAAACATTATTATAATAATTAGGAAGTATAAGCAGTAGGAAGTATAATCGACAGGCCGCAGCCAAAAAATTCGTTTTCAGTATCTTAGAAATTCCCATTAGTTACGGAATATTTACCTACATGTACGCAGAAAATGTTGAGGATAAAACTTTACTAAAATAATCAAGAAATGTTCAATATTAAAAAAGTTATTAATAATTTTTAATTTGTAAGAAATTTTTATTTTTTTTGATGAATATAAAACGCTTTTTATCCATATAAAGAGATGATTTTAAACAAAATATTGTATTGACTCCCGCACTTCCTGAGTCTTCAACCACTCTTTTTACTTCCTTTCTTTCTCTTTCTCGTGGCGTCTGCTTGCTTGTTTTCTTGACGAAAAAATTTTGGATCGATTTTTAACCCTTTTCCCGTGATTCAATCGAGCTGAAACTTTGCAAAAAAATTAATAATTATAGTATAATTTTGGATTTTTAGAAAATTTTATTCATTTTTTTAAAATTGGAAACCATACAAATGTTTGATTACTACCAACAGCGGCCTGACGACGTTACGGAATATTTAAAATTTGAATTACTCCGTCGGTATATGTAATAGGTACTTCACTACGAATTTCGAAAATTTATGACAATTGGTTCACAGATGACAAAAAATTCACAAATATATCAAAATCTTGATTAAATTGACTGACAAATGTTTTTACAATTTAATCTTCAAAGCATGAAGTGTCTTATCAAAGCTCAAAACATCTGACATTTTAGAAATATATTAATTTACTGTAAGTTTAGTGTTATGTTACATGTCTTAATTCGTCTTTGATTGTTGTTGTATTTTACAAAGAAAGGGAGTATAATAAAAACTTAGTTTTTATGGGTTAGTTTTTTTTATAAAGAACACGTTAATCATTATTTAAAAATAAAAATTCCACTTAATGGTGAGAGGCGCTGCTCCCCCCCAATCTACAGTAGCGGCAACATAACTCAACGTGCAGTACCAAGTTAAGTTTAGTGAAAATGTCAATAATATAAATTTATATTTAAGAAACTCGACGAGTTAGCTTAATGGCTAGTGTATTAATATTGCCGATGACAAACTGAACACTAAAGACGGGCGCGCACATATTTAACGGGTGCGCGAGTACCTATGTGAGCTAAAAAAGCGATGAAAAACAAAGGCAACATTATGAATGAATTTAAACGCAGCCCAGACAGTACTAAAGGGAATTAATTATTCGCTGCAACTCCTTAACCCCTCCACTGCCAGGCTCGCACCACTTTATCATTATATTGTTTGTATTGGTTATATCAAAATATTGTCGGAGTACCGAGGATTAGGCATGATGACAGTAAGTGATTTTAGAGAAGAAAATATTTTGAAAGGAGTCTAAAAAATGATCCAGTTTTAAGAGATTAACAAGATTTTCAATAAAATAAAAGTATAAAATTCTGCATTTCAACTGAAACACCGGTCAGAGCGAAGGACGTCACGCCTAAGTAAACATCACCGTGTCTCTTGAACTGTTGTCATAAGACACAATGCAATGTTTACTTAGGCTTGAGGTCGCGTAGACGCCATGACACCTGCGGGCGTTTCTGCGCGAAATTAAAAATAGGTAGACGAAAATGCAATTATTTGTGTAAAATATGAACTGAAATAATGTTATTTTCGATAATAGCAGGCGTGTACTTACATTATACAAGGTTATTTCTAAATTTCTCATAATGCCTATTGAAGGAGTGGGTAAAAACATCGATGTTATTCTTAATTGTTAATCGACTTTCAAAGTGTCGTAGAACATGACAATTAAAATAGCGACGAGCTTGAGTGTTATTGTGACAATGATCGTGTGGTTGGTATTTCATCGTAACTCTGATTAATAATTGTGTTAGGAATATTACGAGATATATAATTCATATAGATTGTTCTTAATACACATATATACATATACGTAAAGACACGCTTCACGACAACTTATTACCAGCATTATAGTTAAATTTCTATCAGTATTTGTTCGTTCTCTTTTCGTCGAAATTTTTCTAAACGAAAGAAATAAATGATGATTTGATAAAATGATTATTAATGGAGGCAAAGTGTAATAAGTATTTATGTATTTTGCGGAATTAACTTCACAGTCAGGCAGTGTTGCATTATTACGAGTTAAGCCATGTATTCACTAGGGGACAAATTGTCCCTCAACAGCATGCGCGGCATAGAGTCTACGTGACGTTGCAACGTCGTGCACTGTTCCGCGACCTCGCGCACAACATAGCGCGGCATTTCTACGTGCCGTGGCAACGTTGACATGCGCACGGTACCCGAGCGTACTCACTGCAACATTCCGCGGAGCGTCAGTACCACGTGGTATGTTTACAAGTGAATATTAGGGATGGGTCGTCGACGTATTTACCGTCGACGAAACGAGACCGTCCACGTCCCATTCCATCGAGGAGACTATCAACTAGTTTGAAGTCGTCAACTACTTGACGCGTCAACTTCGTTACGCGTACGTCGCGGACGTTCTATCTAAACATCGGGACGATGGTCAACTGTCTACGGTTCAACGCGACGCTTCTCGACGGCTCAACCGTTGGCTATTTTTATGACGTTAATTTTTAAAATTTAAAGAAGTTCGAAGGAATATAGTTTCGGGGAAAGTAAAACCGCTACTTGTGCTTATATGTAAAAAGAAATATTTTATTATTTATTTGTTTACGCACATTATAGGCTTTTACATATTGTTTTATATACTTCTTTCTATATATAACAAAGAAAGAAGTAGGTGTACACAGCAATATCAGGTGTTAGCAGTAAAATATAAATATAAACTACATATATAAGCAGTGAAAGTATTGGGTATAAGCATTAAAATGTGAGTAAATAAAATGGAAGGAAACAATGATTTTGCGTAATAAAGGCACCAGTTATGAGGTGCGGTAAAAAATACTTTACATTTATTTATTATCTATAAATTTATAAATAAATACATAATTTAAAAATACTTTACATTTGAGATGTTATATAGAAATTTATTGAAGAATACATCTTTCAAAGTCAGGCTTTCACTTTGTGATGACATTATTAATAAATAAATATATCTGTATTATTTGTCAACTTTAGTTTAAGGCTCAATCTGAGAAAAGGAACATTGTTCCCGAAACATGTAAAAAAAACAATAAAAAGTGGTGTAAACAAAATTATAATAGATTTATTTTTTTATCTATAAAGTTGAAAATAGGGAATTTTTAATAAAAATTAATTAAACCTAAATTCAAGATTATATTACATATATAATAATTAATGTTGGACTCCTGAATAAGGACCATAGTTAGGTATAGAAAATTTTATTCCCTACAAGTTTGTTTATCGTTTATATGCTAAAGTTGAAAAGTAAGGAAATAATACAATAATTAAATTTTAGCATCCCTTTTCAGGTAGATATAAGAAGTCGAGATCGATCGAATAAATATTGATTTTAGAAAAATATCTAGCCGGCCTGTTAATTAATAATAGTTCAATAAAAAATAAAATAATTAAACAGAATTGTTTTATTTTATACAGCGTAAAATTGGGAATTCACCGAATCGTCGCACGTGACATCACAAAAAATCAAGTAAAAAAATAATAGATAATAGCTTATTAAGCCTATCTCGCCCTACGCATGTATTCAAATTTCAAATCTCTAGTCATAGTTCGTGTACACAGATCTGCACTCTATGGTAGTGTACTTTAGAGTTGAAATGAAATTACCCGTCGAGCCGTCTATGACGTCTATGGCATCTACAAGTCGACAGCGAGAGATGAGAGAGAAATAAACGGAGACGTTTTGTCTTGCTCTCGCTCGTTGCTTTGCATTGCGTTAATCTCGAATCGTCCACCGACCAAGGCGGCGTCCGCTGTCCACCGTCTACGAATTCAACTAGTCCATGCGATAAACGTAAACGGTCGACGCGTCGATGCAACGTCAACGGTTGATTTCAACTAGTCCGTCCATTCAACGCCCATCCCTAGTGAATATGCATGCGCTGTATCTGTCAAGATGACAATGCGGGGAAACGAAATCGTTCTTGAACTCATCGAGCTGTATCGATCGAAGATCGCATAGAATGTCCGTCCTTCTTTCTCTTTGCAGTTAATAATTTCGCATTCTCCTCTTTTTTCTCCTCTTACTTTTCGATAAACTCATTAACATAAACAGATACGCGGCTATCATCATAACCTCATAGGGCGATATATTTCCGTGACGTCTGGAAAACAATAATTATTTGCAAAAAGGACCTTGTTTTTAATAATATTCAATTTACTACAGTAAAACCTCGTTAATTTGAAATTGCGACCCAAAAAAACATTTCGAATTGCGCGGAACCCCGTTTTCGCCAAATGTGATATCGCAGCTGTCATCCATAACCTCATCGGATGACATTTCCGCGACAAGATATGCGAGTCCCGGTGTGTGCACGTCAATTGACCGCGTCATTGTCCCCGAAACATGAGCGTAGATGTTGATGCGACATGTCGAGCGGAATGTTTCGCGATTTGTCCCCTAGTGAATACATGGCTTTAGTGATAGATAGTTGGCAGCGGCGGGGTTAGTAATCCCCGGCTGTCAGACTGACAGATTAGCGCTCCACGACGCCGGACCTGATTAATTAACACCGCGGTCGACCGGCCGGGCACAATGTTGTGTCGCGCGTGTATGCGCGCTGTAATATCGCGGATTCCTTATTCCTTCGCTTACTATTCCTGTGCTTCAGATGGCAGGATTTTGTCACTGTGAATTTAAATCCAATAAAAAACTAACCCATAAAAACCGTGTCTTTATTTTACTCCCTTTCTTTGTAAATTAACTTTACCATCGTGTAATAATTGATTGACTGAAAATGAAACATGAAACATCTCTTTATTATTTGATTTCTTCCCAAAAAACCGAAGTGTGCTGTCATCTGTGAACCAATTGTCATAAATTTTCGAAATTCGTAGTCAAATACCTATTATACCTACCGACGGAGTAATTCAAATTTTAAATATTTTGCGACGTTATCGGGCCGCCGGCGCCGTTGGTAGTAATCAAACTTTTGTAATGATTCCAATTTGAAAAAACCATTAAAATTTCTAAAAATCCAAAATTATACTATAATTATTATTATTTTTTAACGAAAATTTGCTAGATTTTCTTGATCGTCGCCACGAGTCTGCTTGTTTACAAAGTTTTTTCGTCAAAGAAACAAGCGAGCAGACGCCACGAGTTAAAAGAAAGGAAGTAACAATAGGAGACACATTAAATATATTTATATTAATAAAAGGAGAACACTTTGCACAAAATTACTTTTTATTGAATTATCTATATTGCTTGTTTGTTTAGCGGTCATGCCGCTCGCTCTGATGGTAGTTGTTTGAGCCCCATTCCAGGATTCCAGCACAGCGCAAGTTTTTAACTTAGTTTGAAAATAGTAAAAATATTGATGCACAGTCCGTGTTCGCATCTCTATAGACCTCTTTTGTTACAGTTAAATAACTTCACGTTGATTTAATGCACCAGGATAGCAAAAGTAGGCTTGTACTAATTTTTCATCAAATCTTTTATCTAAACAATCTCTCCCAGCTTTCCCCGAGGTATCCGCATTAAAGCGCCTGACAGTGGGTCAGCGCGATTTGTACCCGACATCCCGGCTTCGCGCTGCCTCCCTGGTACCATAATACATCGCAAACTGTCGACTAATATAACTCATCTTCCAATCGTTTATTTCAATCCTTCCCTAGCAGAATGGTAGTGAGTCACAATAATGCGAAGGAAATTGTTGACTTATTTTTGGAAGTGGAATCTCGAGGTAAAGAGTCGTATCTATTTTTATTCTTTAATACAATATTACAAAAATTTTTGTAGCGTCTAAATGATTCTAAGTAAAGTGGTAGAAAGAGGTCAGTATACAATATATGTATATTACATGACGCATACTTCAGAAATGCAAATTGAGAGAAATATCGAGGGGAAAAGACTGATAGAAAGTTCCAAACAAAAATGCATTCACATCACCAAATAAAGGGCAAATGCAGAGGCCTATAGACTACTTCGAGGCCCGAGACAGAGATACAACGCGAGCGATGCACCGACAAGTTGATAGAAACAATAACGAAACAAAATAACATATCCAAAGAATTAAAAAATGTTTCGAATGCAGTCACCGAAGATTAATAATTTAGAATGTACCGAATGATAGATTTTATGTAACTATCCCTTCCAAAATCGTACTACTAATTTATAGTACGATTTTCTATTTTTTATAAAATCTCGAATTCAATATATTCTAAATGAGTAATTCTCGATGACTGCATTCAATTTATTTTGTCGGTATTTGCTTCTATACCCCACACTTTGTTTCATGCGATACTTGTATGGTTATTGCAAAAATGATGGAATGGCCGCCGTGTGCTTAAATCATTAAATAAATGGCTTTTGATATTTTGTAATTCTTGAAAATGTCCGAAAGATCTAAGAATTGCCAATGACTGTCGTAATAGATTGTGTATACATTTTATTATATTTTATTATCTAATATTATTTATACTGCATAATGTTATTATTCTCTTTGCTTAAAATTCTCCAACATTTTTCTCTTTACTGTATTCATTCGTAAATTTGTTGTCTCACATAATTGCATTAGGATGCATATAAGTTACATTTTTTCTTCTTATATTATATAGGTACACAGTATGTATACTTAATATTTAATATATTTAAAATATAATGATATTCGAGTTACATTACTCATGTGGAAGAGAAATACCATTGTCAAAACCGTCATTATTGTTATTGTAAAAAAAGTGAATTTATCTATTAAATAAATAAAATAAAAAATACACAGTTAATCCAGGAAATATTTAATGTTGAGGTGAGTAACAACATATGTACCAAGCAGAAGTTTGGACTTTGCCATTAAAAAAATAATTAATAACAGTATAAAGCATAACGAATAATGTTTTCTAACCATCCTGGGCGGTGGATCCTTACCGCAACCTCTACAAACATCGGTCTCTCTCTATCCTCTCTATCTACTGCACATCTTGTACATATTAGATAGGGCTGGGACACGAGGGATAGGGATGGCCGAGCCGGCACTGCGCGTCGCCGCCCCTAACGACGACTGCACTTATAACAAATAGATGCGCATTTAATTGTTTGACGTGGACTTAGGTTAGAAAACAAATAATATTGATTTAGTGTAGCGGACCGGCTGCGGCCCGACTGACAGCTTCCTGGCGCGAGTGACGCCTCGTCTCCCGTCTCTCGTCTCCCGCTCGACCCCAGCCACGTGTTCCGACCGCGGAGGGAGCGCATCTTACCGAGTGTAACAGTTGTGACAAACGGTTATTGATGAAAGTTAAATCAACCTTCTGATAGCATTGTTATATTTCTTATCTACAAACTGAAGTAAATGACCTTTTTTACAAACCAAAATAAATGGTGCTCTAAAGGCCATTATGGCCAATGACATAATAAACTGTAGATCCGTTACAAGTGTGAAATGTTGGCAACTCAAAAGAAAGGTAATTAATTGCCTTACTTGCATTCGTTATCGAACGGACCTTCTTTGTGATCGGGCGCGAAGCTACGCCGAAAAAAAGTCTCGGGGGAAAAGGAACAGAGTATCGTACATTATTGTAAGAATGAGTATGCTATTTTAGTCACCGTGACTTCAAATTACCCGATTTTTAAGTTATCACTTGATTATGTGATTTGTTGTCTCTTTCAATGCAATATTTGCTACATATGAAAGCCGGCTAGTATGGGAATAACGTATCTATAATATTATAATAAGTCAATGATTATGGCCAGTAAGAACCTGTCAAAAGAAACAAGACTAGCGATACATAATGATGTTCTAGTGCCGACTCTGATGTATGGAAGTGAAGCCTGGAATTGGCAAAAAAGGAATGAAAGTAGACTGAGTGCGGTGGAAACGCGGTCACCAAGGGGCTTGTGTGGAAAATCTTCGGTCGATATGGCGAGGAATGAACAAATTAGAAGTGAATGTAACACCGGCTGTAGTGTGGTAGATAGAATAAAGAAAGGAGTGCTGAGATGGTTTGGTCATGTAGAACGTATGACCGAGGAAAGAATGGTTAAGTAAATAACGGGAATAGATGGCCTCCGCGAAAGACCTGGCATGATCAAATACTACATATATTGGAGGATGTCCTTGTTAAAAGCCTCAACAACCGTAGAGCTTGAATGAGAATATGTATTTATTTTGTTTTGGGGAAAATTAACAGCAAAACAAGAATCTTAAAAATATGAAATAATGGTTTTTACAATTAGGCCAATTACAAATTTTACACTGAATATAAAAATTTACTTTAATAGCGAGTGGAGAGGGTGGAAGGGAATGTGGGACGGGAGTAGTAGGGAAGATATAATGTACAAATTAGTTTGGGTGCGGTAGTGTAGATATTGTTTGTTTTATGTTTCTTATTGTTGCGTTGAAAATGTCAATGTGGTGATAGTTTGTGTTAAATGAATTTGTGGATCTGTACATAAAGGAGTTTTGTTTTGAGTTGGTCTTACAAAAGGGCATAAAAGTAGCCGAAGCAAAAGTGTTGTGCCAAGACAGAAAAATATGGCGTTCTACCCTCCCTGCCTACCGACGCCGGGAAACGGCGTGATGATTAGTAAGTTACAAAAACCATTTACTAGTTCGCCCTATATACATTATATATCGAGTTGTGTTGTATCGAATGCTAAATAATAACAGTCCGTTAATGCCCTATTCGTCAGTATCACGAATTTAAATTACCCCTTCAGCAAATAAAACGAATTTACGTTTTGTATTTGAACGTTTAACTTCTCAATAATAAATAATAATCCTGGCGACTTGTACAAGCATGTTGAATCTTGCTGGGCCGGTTGTTTGATCGGTGGTAATGGTAATAATTAATAATAGTTAAGCAAAAAACAACCACCGCGGTTAAGTTACCAACGAGTAGCTTGTTGGTTTAGTAGTCACGACGCTCGCCTAGTATTCTGGTGATCGGTGGTTCGAGCCCCATTCCAGGACACCAGCAAGACAGTCTTGTTTTCACAGTACAAGAGCTTAGCTTATTTTGAAAATGGTTAAGATATTAACGCGACACGTATTCCGTGTTGGCATCTCTGTTTTAGATTTTTGCAATTCTTACCAATCGAACCATCCATTTTCGTAAAAATATATGCTTTTTGTGTAACTGTGAACATCGTCAATGATCAAACAACCGGCCCTCTGTCAGATAGAACGTCATTTATGGGTTTTGAGATGATCTCTGAAATTATTGTGTATTAGTACTGAAGCATGGACGCTTACCGAAGAACGGATAAGGCGACTTGAGGCATTCGAGATGTGCTGGATGGACAGAGTTACGAATGAAGATGTTATGGCTCGGATGAATACAGAAAAATAAGTCATTAAAACAATAAAAATCCGAAAACTTCAATATCTAGGACATGTGATGAGACATCCAGAGAAATGCGAGATCTTGCATCTCATAATGCAGGGAAAGATTGCCGGAAGTCGGGGCCCTGGAAGGAGGAGGACTTCATGGCTGAATAACTTGAGACAGTGGTTTCTCCAGTCTACTGTGGAGCTGTTCCGGGCCGCAGTAATCAAAGTCCGCATAGCCAACATGACAGCCAACGTCCGGTAAACGGACAGGGCACGAGAAGAGGAAGAAGATAGCTTCTCTAAATATCCTTACTGTTTCATTTTGGACGTTCTCTATTACTCGTGTATTATTAAAGTCTACGCTGTGGCCCTCTTCGAGTTTGTGTTGGATAAGCGACGATGCTAGTTTTTTGTAGGTCATCATTTATATTTCAGTGAATCCGAAATGACACTTTTCCTGATTAAAACGTAGATTAATTTGATTTGCTCGATTAAAAAAATATTGCAGAGCAGTCCAGGAGTCCAGTGGGGGGAGCAAGTTTTCACGAGCTGCTGAAACGACTCCCATCTGTGCGGACGGCTCTCAGCTGTCAGCTCTCGGTCCGCTGCTCCCGTGACAAACTCCCGTTTCACTCTGGTATGTTCGCCACTCGTAATGATACATTTTCACAATTCTTATTCATCGTCCAAAATACTTGATCCATTTCAAACGTGACGTGTCAAGGTCACGTGACCCTCAAAACAGATTAGATCAATGGGATCTCATTTCACGCAAGCTTTTACATGACCAATCTAGGCTATTTCTCTCCCCTATCTTTTTAAAAAATTATTTATTTATCATTTATTTTATTTTTACATATCAGACCCACAAAATATCACATAGACATTTGTTTTTATGTACGTCAATATACATATATAAATTGTAAATTATAAACACCAGAATTCATAGGTACATAAATATGAATTAAATACGTAGGAAAATCTTAAAAACTCAAATACAATAATAATAATAAAAATTACCAAAATCAAAATAAGTCTCTTCTATTTAATAACATTTTCATTAATTCTATATTTTGACCTCTTTTATTTTATTTCTTTTAAACATGACATGGGATTTTATTAAATATTTTTGGTATGACATATTTCAGTGTTCTTTGTCCACACTTATTTATGACCTTCGGTATTCGTATTCCTTCTTTAACCGTAAATCATGCACTATGTTTATGAATCCATCTATGCTTATTAGTCTTAGCTTCATGATATTGTGTAATTAGTTTGTAGCACAAGATAGCATTAATGGGCATAAAGCCTCTTCTCGAAGAGTTCATGTATATCTTTAGTAGTACTTTCTATATTTATAAATTTTATTGCCGAATTTTTAATATTTTGGATTTTTCTAATGTTAGTTTAGACTTACAATGATTAATTACTGAATCGGGATTTCATCCGCTAACCTGGATACTTATTATCGTATTCGTGACTCAGTTTAAAAGCAAAAAACTTATATACAAAGTTAAGTAATTGTCACATTTTTCGCAATTCTCGCTTAATTTTATGACTTTCGCGTGTCACGTGATAGACTTGTATGTGGAACCCGCGGTAGTTTTAAATCGCATAGGTATAATTTGGTGCACATCGGCAGAGACGGGAATAAACACGTTTTCTCTACAATCCATCAAATAAATATTTCTAATTTACTTTTAAAAACTAGTGTCGCATAAATCCGCACATCAGAATTTGTACTTCGTTAAACTGTGATCTTTTCTGATTGATTTATCATTTTATTTTTATTTTTCGTCAACAGGTTTTCTTACAGCCATTAATATTCGTTAGAATGTCCTTGGCTGTAAGACAGAGCCTTTGGTCAATTATTTCAAGAGACCCTATTTTAGAGGAGTAAGTACAATGTGTGTGAAAGTTAGAAAGTAATTCAAGTCGATGAATGTGAGTTTGTGTGAGTGTGTGCGTGTGAATGCATGCCCGGGAGCGTGTGAGGGGAAATGTATCACCTGATAACTCGCGAGTTTACCGTTCTTTTTATTTAAAAAAAATAGACATTTAAAATACAGTGCAGAGTATGTGTCGTATCAATATTCTTACTATTTGAAAATAAGCTAAACGCTTCTGCTGTGAAAATAGGTCTAACTTAGAGTCCTGGAATAGGGCTCGAACCACTGACCACTGCATCACCAGGCGAGGGTCTAACCACTCTCCAACAAGCTACACCTAACTAACTAACCATCACGCCGTTTCCCCGCAGGGGTAGGCATAGAGGATTGAACGCCACTTTTGCTTCGGCCACATTCATACATCTTCTCATCCAAGTTGTACGGTTGTTGCGGCTTTTAACAGGGCCATCCTCAAATACTTGTAGTGTCTGATCGTGCCAGGTCTTTTGCGGACGCGCTCTCTTCCTGTTGCCTTCAACACTCGCCTCATTTATTTTCTTAACCATCCTTTCCTCGCTCATGCGTTCCTTATGACCAAATTATCTCGGCACTTCTTTCTTTATTCTGTCTACCACTACTACAGCCAGTTTGTTCATTTGTTCATTCCTCACTCCATCGACCAAAGACACAACTCACAAGCTACACCTTAACAGAGTAAATGACATTTTATCTATATAATTTAATATTTTTTATTATTATTTTAATTTTTATTTTCTATTTATTTTCTTTAAATTTTATATTATTTAGTCTCACAAAACGTCTATAAAGACGTTTGTCTGTAGGTTCATTTTTACAATTGTAAGTTACACTATTACAAAATATTATTCACTTTATAAACATAGAGATAAAAAACGAAAACAATTAAGTACAAAAAACAACATAAAATAAATTTTCAGTACAAAGTTAAAAATTTTAAGCAAATTAATAAAAGAGCAATAAATAAAGAAAATAGGAAATTAAAAAAATATATAGCAAAAATTAAGGAAAATGAAAGAGAAATATATATATAAATATAAACATCACTAATTAATTATTCAAAGTCATTATCATAATAAAACACTTCATATAGTTCATAAATAACTAATGTCGTTTTCTATTACTTTTTAAGTTCTAACACTAACTTTAGAGTTTTTAGGAGTTATAGTCTGTATAATTTTGATACCATTCCATTTTACCGGTAGTTTCAAAATGAAATAAGAATTGAATTTGGCATAACTAGGAGCAGTCGAGCACCTGACACGACGCCTCCTTCCTGTCCCCCGAGCCGCAGCAGCAGGGCATGGAGCTCGCTTCCTCTTCCGGCTCTTTTAAGTCATCTCGCCTCACCGGACCGTCTTCTCAGTACAATGTTCCGGACTATTTTGCGACCCACGTTTCTGGACCTATGCATTAGGCGGCCGAGTCCACAAGAGAGAGAGAGAGAGAGATTTTTCAGAGACAACTCTCGGCTTTAGGTTATGCTATTACCGACGATGCTACTAACTAGGATATGTTTAAATACTAGCTTTACATAATATTTTCGTGTACGAACTCATATTAACAGAAGTGAATAAATAATTATGTAAATTTTTAAGTGTTGGGGGTTGCTATTATTTTCAGAATACGCCAGAATTAATAATTTAAATGGATTTCCTGTATACAATGTAGAGTAACAATACTTTCTCATGATAATGAGTCAGAAATGAATGGGGGTAAGGAAGGTTTAAAGTAGTTTTTGGGAAAGATAAATTTTTAAGTAATAGCGAACAAGATGGCTTTTGGTTGATTTTTAAAGAATTTTCCGTTTGGTCGCTCAACTTCTAATTTCATTTCGTGTTTTATTCCTCATTTCGAACGATAAAAGAATCAGCGATTTATCGGTGGGTTGCAGCCGGGATCCGGGAAGAGATTTGAGAGTCGTGTAGACATTGATCAGTCTCTTTTCCCGGGGCTGGAATGAACAACACCGATGTAGGCGTTCCATGCTATCCTGCGGAGGAACAGTCTGGATGAGAGAGAGTTCGGTCCACTTAACAGCTTAACAACAGAAATATTTTCCCAGCGGAGGCTCAGTTGTCAGGAGCCTGTCTGGCGGGCGGCCATGGCTAGCCAACAGTAACGGCGGATCGCGTTACTCGGTCAGCGGGGCTCCGCCCACCGACAGCACCGACCGCCAGCACCGACCGCCAGCACCGCCTGACCGCAAAATATACATTCTTCTACCGAGCCTTTTCACGGATCTAAATTATGGACAATTTTAGGAATGAATGTACAGCTGATAGTAGCGTAATACATACAATAAAAATAGGGTCGCTCAGGTGGTTTGGGCATGTTGTGACAAGTGTTGACGGCGCCCGAAAGAGAGGGCGACCACGGAAGACGTGGAATGACCAGATTAACCAGATACTGGAGGATGGTCCTGTTAGAAGCCTCGACAACCGTCGAGCTTGCGTGCGAAGATGTACGAATGTAGATGAAGCGAAAGTTGTATGTCGGGACAGAAGAGTATGGCGCTTCATCCTCTCTGCCTACCCCCACGGGGAAACGGCGTGATGGTAAGTTAGTTAGTCTATTTGAAATTACCAGAAAAAAGAACTACGCTCGATTATGGAATCGAGAATCGGCATAAAATAGTTCTTATAATGGTGGGAGAAAAAAAAACACGTAATAAATGACAAAATGAGCATTTGATACTAAAATAAAACTTTGAAATGACAAATAAACAGTAAAACAAATAAGCAGCGTAGCACACAGAACTGAAGGGTGCGGATGAGAATATTGGACAGTCGATCAGAGAGAAAGATGAATAGGTTGGAATAAATCAAGGTATGAAGCTGGAGAAGATTGTAAAGAATAAACTGAAACTAGAGAATTACAAACTAATTATTTATTTATTAATCAACGCCCTAGTGGGCTTTTACAGTACAAAAAAATTTACAAAAGGATTTTTATATACCTTACATAAAACACGTTTTACGGTTAATAATTCAAAAATAATAAAATATATTTAAGATAAATGAACAATATATATATATAGGGTGTCCCATATCTCGACATCAAGCTGAAATCGGGTGATAGGTCAAGCCATAATAGTTCAAAAAAATATTTTTAAAAATCTGAGTCAAGTGTTTTAAAAATTATAAGCATTTAAAAAAAATCAAAAAAATCTATACCCTGTGATGGTCTTTTCACTCCTGTTGCTACAAATCTTTATTTTTCTTCATTTTTTTTATTATTATGTAATCCTGAATAATTATTCTGTAAACTGTTGTCCAAAATTCAAAGCCAACTATTATGACTTGACCTATAACCCGATATTGGCTTGACTTCGAGAGACGGGACACCCTGTATATAAACGATGATTAGTACACAAGCAAACAGTAATAATTAGAAACCTTTAACAAATTAATAATAGAGTAAAATAAAGATAACTAAACCAGATAAATAAGAAAAGAAATTAAAAATAAACCAAAAAAATAAATATAAAAGATAAAATCGAAACATATTTAAAAGGGAAACACTTTAAAATAAATAAATATATAATTCGTAGGAAACAATATGAGTACAAATTTAGTCCATTAAACTGTAATTAATGCTATTGGTATATTCTAAGTCTAAGTAATCGCGCAAATTCTCAAGATAACCAGGACAAATGCGAGGAGATTGCGAATGGTGAGGAAAGGGGTCCTGGAATAGAGACGTCGATGGAAGAAGTGATTGAGCGACGATAACAGAAGATGGCGGACAACAGGTAGATGAGAAGGGTTGGAGATATGAGAAGATTGTAGGATATACAGCAGTGGATATACACAAGCTGGTGATAACGATATGATATGAATCACGAGACCAGCTTGAAAAGAGTTATTCTAGTGGTTTCCGATCACGTTCCAGATGTTTTATGTTCTCATAACATAGTGAAATGATAAATGTACGAATTACACATTTCTAGAAAAAAACCATTTCAACGATTGAAGAAATGAAAAATAAACATGTTGATCCACAAATCTGAGTCAATTTCGTAACCAATCTGTAGAGAGGTAGGTGTCCAGCGCTCGCAGTACCGGGCAGGTACTGCATGGGCAGGTACTAGTCTCCCGGGCCCGAGGAGAAGACGAACAAAGAAAATGGCGGATGTCACATGGCCGCTTTTAGCGCTCAATTGTCTCGGCAAAGTTGACAGCGAGTTTTTCTTCGGACCTAACATGTCCCGCTCTCATTCAGATGAAAATTAAATTGAACGCACCAACCAAATATTATTAATCGTCAAATAATTGAAAACAAAAAACGCAAACACATTGTTTTAGTACCTACAATTTAAATACGGAATATTTTGAGTTTTTCCAAATTTTTCAGTGTTCTGTTGTTGTCCAGAACTGTTGTTCCGGCTTTTTATCATAAGGCCATTATTTATCAATCAATGTGGTTGTTTTGTTATTTATTTATTTAACGCCCTTATGGGCTTTTACAAAATAAAAAATATAAAATAAAAAAATAACAAAAGGCAAAAGGTTCAAGTACATATAATAGATTTGTGTAAATATAGATTGCTGTTAAAAAAATTCAATATATAATAGATGTCTCACGGAGACGAAATATATTTAATATTTATATAGAAGAGATATTTCAGGCGTAATCTAGTGTAATACTAATAATCGTAGAATCTCATTACACATATAAATGGTAGGTATTGCTAAAAAAAAATCCAAAAAATCACAAATAGATATCTCATTAGCGACATCTGTAGTCGTTTAAAGGGAAGAAAAGTGATTACTTAAACCAGCCGTACGATAGATCGTAAGCCCTATGAACACCCAAAGACTTCCATACCTACTTTCCCATAAAAACATAATTTCGTCTCTGTGAGACATGTATAATATATTGATTGAAAATTTAAATATTTATGAAAAGGTTTGTGTGGTGTACGCACAATGAGTTATGCCTACATGTTGCTATTAGTATAATTTGTTTGATTTTGGTGATTTATACATAAAACTTCGGTACAGTGGATTAATTCGGACAAGGGGGTATAAATAAAGTGGAATGTCCGGTTTATAATACAGAATATTTCCAATATTCCGAATGCATTCATGAAAAAATTGATATAGTTTGCCTGTTTTACTTGGGCAGACACGTTTGTATAATTAGCGTTTAAAAGTTTTCATAAGCAAGTTTTGGTTAAAACATTTTAAAATTAACCCGATTTCAATTTTAAGTCTGGAAAGACTTCCAGACTGACAGAATTCCAGAATTCCAGACGGACCTCGATTTGGTCCAACGGGTTGACAGACGTCAATTCGAGGTCCGCAAAATCGAGGGTTAACAATATTTGTTTTATAGTTATTTTGTGGCCGTGTGAAAATTAACCTTATCAAATTTTATATTTTTCTAAAGAATGAAAAAAAATTGTTTAATCGGCAGTTTAAAAAGAAGTGGATTAGACCTAATGGATTCGGGTTAGCGAATTCAATTGTTTTCTAAGTATTATATATTTTTGTAATCTATCGGTCTGCGGGTAGCGATTCGCTGCGCCAAACTTTAGAACGAATGGAGTTCAGAGGAAATAACTGCAGTCTCCGTACCTAAAGAAAAGTGGTTAACTGGGTTTTCTGGGCCAAGACGGACCCTGTAATAGGAGTTGAAACGTCGCCGAGAGGTCACAGACACTCGCGGCAGAATATTGATTCAAATTAATTGAATCGAAAGAGAAGAGTACTACGACCGATACTGAGTAGATTAATACTACTAAAACAAGCCCGAGAGGTATCGCGGAAGTCCTCTAGGTAATGGGATACAACGCCTGTTTGTAGCATTGTTGAACAAAAATCTTACTATCGCATCGAGATGTATATAAAGACGATTGTCCACGATCAGTTCGAGACGGGAGTCCTGGAATTTTTCGGGAGCATCGCCCGCAAAGGAGATGGTATTCCAGTAATAATATATAATAAAAGGGTGGAAGATCATACAGGAAAGAGGTGAGTTTTTCATTCGATGGACGCTACTGACTCCTGTTGCAAAGGTTTTCCGAGCTGAGAGCTGCGGTGAAAGACCCGAGATCTCGTTCCTTGGTACGAGGGAACCACCTGGAATTACTTGCGGGTGGTTCCCTCATCATTCGGGTAAGTGGGAAAAAAAAACAAGATCATATTATAAGGCCCAATGTTTTGTATTTATTTCAGCAACGGGCAGCCAATAGTAAGAGTCCAGTGGGTGAAACATTGTAATGCCTTTCGCTACATTAACTGAGTCTTATAGCTTATTATACAGTTAAATATTAAAATTAAATAAAAAACTGGCTGGTCTGACGAAATAATTCAACCCCGCGAAAATATAATAAGCGGCAGCGAGAAACGATGAACACGGAAAACTGGGAGACGTTCGTGGTGGTCCTCACCCAGCAGAGAACGGAAGACGGCCGATATACGGTTATGATTCCGATTATCATATTTTTAGTATACAGGTGTACCAGAGCTAGCGGTAGAAACTTGGCAGATAGATTCCTGACTACGTTATGAGTCTAAAATGTTCAAGCAACCATGGCCTAATATCAATAGTTATGGATATATGCAATATGAAAGTTTGCATTTTTTTTCAATATTTCTGATTTATTTTTTGCAAAAAGTTAAAATATCACTACGGTAACAGGTCGAATAAAATGATAAAAATCTCGCAAATTTTGAACAAAGTAATTTTTTACGAGGTTTTTTAAGATTTTATTTAAGTTATATTGAAGAAAATTAATTTTTCATAATCGATACTATAACTGTAGTAACTGTAATGATAGTTCAACTTTTTGCAAAAAATAAGTCAGAAATATTGAAAAAAAATGCAATCTTGAATATTGCATATCTCCATAACTATTGATATTAGGCCATGGTTGGTTGAACATTTTAGACTCATAGCATAGGCAGGAATCTACCGGCCAAGTTTCTGCTGCTAGCTCTTGTACACCCTGTACATACGCGTTTCATGCTTATCGACAAAAAAATATTCTCAAAGGCTCACAAGGCTAAGAGCATAAGTTACACAAAAAGGCAGTACTCACCATTTGGACTGTTGCGCTAGGCGCTTCCAGCAGCACCACGCGCGTGTCGGCGAGAGCGGCAGCACCTTCAGGGAGCTTTCTGCAGGCCACCACCACCGCG
>JADDOH010009235.1:0-84526 GCA_016648135.1 Agrypnia vestita | reverse complement strand
ATATTCCATACAAAAATGTGATAAAAACCACAAGAGAAGATATGAGAAAAATGGTAAAATTTGCTCACTCTGCTGGACGATCGCCTTAAGAGGCATCGATTCATCCCTACCCGCACACAAAACAAGACAGTGCAAGAGACCTCTGGGATCTCCGATTTGCCACAAACTCGGTACTGATGCTGGGACGGACTGTAGATATGCTGAAAATGCGGTCTTCACTAAGGTATCTTCACTATCGCTAATTAGTAATAATAAGATAGCGGCGATAAGATGTGAGCCCGTCCTATGACGACAGGAGCGGGCGAGCATGATCTTTCTGCGACAGATGCTATGCAGCCAGGGCAGGTGATGATCGATTAACTGGACCAATTGGCGCACTTGGGAACTGCTATTTAATATTTCGCAAAAATTAACGTCTATAAAACCTACCTCTTAACGATATCTTGTCATTTAAGTAATCTGCTACGTGTTAAGGTACTGATACACATGCTTATTTGTGGCACGTGAGCTTGCGCAGTATTGACCTTCTTTAGCCCTTGCTTATTAGTGGCATGTGTACGCACATTGCTAGTAATAAGCATGCTAATGTCATTCACCATGAGAAGGGGTATCTTTTGAGCATGTGTGAACAGGCTTGCTTATTATGAGCAAGCTTATGTCATTCGCGGCCAGTATCGATTATGCAATGCGATCTTCTCAGTCCGCGACAAATGAAACAAATATGGAGATGATAAAACATTACTTTTCTTGACTTATTGAGATGATAAAACATTACTTTTCGTGACTTATTATAGGAATCACGAATGTCTGTGGAATACTCGGTCACCGCTATGTAAAAGTAATATAGCAAGAAATAATGTTTATGAAACTTTATTAAAAGACACGATGATTCAAATCTCACAATATTATAAAAACTAAAATCAAAAATATTTTGATTTATTGGTTCACTTGAAATTTCTATTACAGTTTGCAGTTTCCACTTTGAACAAGAGCGTCTCTATTCTATGACAAGAGCATGCCAGTAATAAGCATGTGTTTGATTAAACCCAGGAACTGTTTTGATTTATTGGTTCACTTGAATTTTCTATTTCGGTTTGCAAAGTTTCAATTTTGAACTAGAGTTCCTCTCTATTCTACGACAAGAGCATGCCACTAATAAACATGTGTGTCTGATTGTTAACTTTGAGCATGCTTAAAATAAGCATGCTAATAATGAGCAAATGTGTATAGTTTTCAGGGAATGCTAGTTTTGAGCATGCTGATGAGTGCAATGCATGCAAATAGTGTACCTATTTGTTCGTACCTTTATGCTAATAATTTCACAAAAATGATTGAAAAACTTAGGTATAAATAAGAAGAAAAATATTTTTTCTTTATGCTACTTTCGTCAAGTATCATATATGATACCTTTCACACTCACCTTAGTTTTTAGAAATTTCGCCATAAAGGAAATCGCTAGTGGAAAATAAAAACTAGTACACAGCAGTCACACTCCAGCAGGAAATCCCCTAAGAATTTCCCAGCGGGAGACCCGCACCCGACTAAAAGCTTTGAAATACGATAAGTTATTAGCATTTCTGAGGAGGTCAGCGTTTACTATGGACACACCATCCATAACCCTTACCAAGTCCTCTCGACAATCATATAAAATAGGCCAATCTGATGATGATGGTGTATGTTACGTTGGATACAATAACTATTTGATTTCTTTGTCTGGTTATTTAATTTTACCTACATTAAAATACTTAACTTCTAGTATAAATTTATTCGCTTTAATACAAGTCGAATAAAATTATGAAATATTTACAGAAACTGAAATTGATGATGATGGTGTATGTTACGCTGGGTATAATAACTACTTAATTTTTTTTGTATGGTAATTTAATTTAGCCTATAATAAAATAAATTTTTAGTAAATCCAATAATACGGTCCTCAAAGTGTCAGCAAAAATATTTAAAATGGGTAAAAAACGGACTTTTTAAAGTGATTTTTCTCTCCTATTTCGCTTTTGAAAGTTACATTTACATCGATCCTTGTTTACTTCATGCTTTCGTACACTGTTATTTGGTAAGGAAAGATGTTAATTTCTTCTTTATCCCAATTATAATTATTTCGACTTTCCATCCGTCTGTCCCCGTAGCTTCGTGTAACGTTCATAACTTTTTTTTTCCAAATTTTTTCGAATTTTTTTTGTGTGATTTTTTTTCAGTAAAATATCGACATGTAACATTTTCAATAAATATCGATATGTTCCGATTTTTTGACAGGTTACAACTAGTGTGTAAATATTTAAGGTAATCACAACACACGTTTTCCGCAACGGATGACGATTTGAAGGGCATGGAAGCATATTTATTATTTGGGAAACTTGCAGAGTGTGAAGAATGAGATATACCCAGATCATTAATCAAACAAAACATGAAAAATAGTATTTTATGTATTTATTATTATTAATTTGATATGATGGAATATCAATGGGACCAGTGAAACACGGTACTGCTGAAATCCTAGCCTGTTTATTAACAAAATCAATTATACAGAGCAAATAAAATAAGATCAATTAAAGTGATGATCTTGTCCGGTGTGGGTGCGTGGCCGTCTGCTGGTGATCTCCGTTGAATAATCTTGAAGATAGTTGAAGTTCTCCGGCGTCCGCTCAACCAGATAGTAGTAGATGATAGGTATTGAAGTAGGTATTCCGAAGATTTGGAATACCCGATGATCTCCGTCGATGGATCTCGAAGTTGGTTGGAGAAGTTGAAGTTCTATGACGTTAGTTCAATCCGAAATTATTGGTAGGTAGGTACCTACTGAAGTTGTATTTCCGAAATCTGGAAATGCCCGATGACCTCCGCCGATGGATCTCGAAGTAGGTTGGAGAAGTCGAAGTTCTATGACTGCTCAATCAGATAATGTGGAGTAGTAGGTACTGAAGTTGTCAATTCCTAAGAAATCTGGAAATGCCCGATGATCTCCGTCGATGAATCTCGAAGTGGATTGGAGAAGTTGAAGTTCTGCGATGTCAGCTCAATCAGATACTATGGAGTAGTGGGTACTGAAGTAGGTATTCCCGAAAAATTGGAAATGTCCGATGATCTCCGTCGATGAATCTCGAAGTGGATTGGAGAAGTTGGAGTTCTGCGATGTCAGCTCAATCAGATACTATGGAGTAGTGGGTACTGATTTAGGTATTCCCGAAAAATTGAAAATGTTCGATGATCTCCGTCGATGAATCTCGAAGTGGATTGGAGAAGTTGAAGTTCTGCGACATCAGCTCAATCAGATACTATGGAGTAGTAGGTACTGAAGTTGGTGTTTCCGAAAATTGGAAATGCTCGATGATCTCCGTCGAATAATCTCGAAGTAGGTTGGAGAAGTTGCAGCTCTGTGGCGTCAGCCCAATCAGATATCAGTATGTAGCAATACTGAAACTCGTTGTTCCGTCCGCCGGAATTGGTAGGTAGTCCTCCGTTGGTAATTCTCCCGGTCGTCTATAATTTCTCCGTCGTGAAGTAGTTGGCTTATCATATGATAGGTATTGGTTTGTTGAGGTTTTCTTCGTCCCCGTTGATAATTCTCGAAGTCCGCTCGAGAAGATGGAGCTCTGCGGCGTCAGCTAAATCAGATATCAGTGCGTAGCAATCACTGAAGCTCATTATTCCGCCCGCCGGAATGGGTAGGTAGTCCTCCGTTGATAAATCTCGAAGTCTGCTTGAGAAGGTATAGCTCTGCGGCGTCAGCCCAATCAGATATCAGTGCGTAGCAATCACTAAAGATCGTTATTCCGCCCGCCGGATTTGGTAGGTAGTTTTCCGTTGATGAAATCTCCCGGTCGTCTATGAATTCTCCTTCGCGGCGTAGTTGGCTTATCGTAAGATAGGTATTTTCTCCTGGATAATCTTCTTCCTGTAGCGCTGGGTAGGCAGAGGAGCTGGAGGCTCGTGCCTTTTCTTCTTTCTTCTTTCTTCTTCGGCGATCGGGTTCCTTCTCGGGGCATCAAAATGACCTTTCTTTTATTTCCTCGAAAAATGATGTGCACGAGCCGCCTGTTGGGCATTCCGCCAATAGCAAAACGCCACCACTGCATTTTTCAGGAGAGGGGATCTCACGTAAGTTCAGCGGCTCGGAGCTCCGCCTTTCAGTCGTGCGCGCGCAGCTCTCGGTGGAAAGCCGACTTTGGCACGGTATTCTAGTTGGATGTAAATTTTATTTTCAGTTCATTTTCATGGTCAAATTAAATTCTCCCTTGTTGATGCGTAGCGAATAGTCGCAATTGGGCGCGGTGTTCCGACGCATTCATCTAGCACACATCAAATTATTTATTAATTAACGCCCTATAGGGCTTTTACAATATATAGGTATAGTGTACATTTACAGAATAGGTATATAGTTTAGAGAAGAAAAAAAAACAAAGCATAATAACATGTAAACATAGTAATGTCAAAGTGAGAAGAAAATACTTTGAATACAGATACAAACATATAATGATAAATATAATATAAATAAAAAGCAAGAAGCATAAGAAAAACATAATAATATAGAAATTTTAAAACAAAAAAAAATGTTGAGAGAGAAGATATAGCACAAGCTTTGAAAGTCATAATATAATAATAAAATATACATACAAATACAAATCAATTATTTAGGTCCAATTCGACAAATTCTAGTAATCTTTCAATACACCTTTTAAATATGTTTGAATAATATAGTCTTGTATGGGATAGTGGCGGTTTTGCATTTAAATGTCGCAAAGGTGGGAAATAATTATTGTAGTTTTCTCACATTGTTACGGGACATTCGATGATCAGTTGTAAAGTTTGAAATGGCATCGCGTGATCGTAATTATCTCCGGTGCTCGAATAACTGTCCCGTCGCCTGGATCCTCAGGTTCATCATGTAGTTAAAGCCATTGACGTATTATAATATAGACATGTTATTCCCATACTAGCCGACAACAAATCACACTTATTTCACAAATTCTCTGCGTGTAGACAGAAAAATCAGGTAATTTGAAATCACGGTGCCTAAAATAACATACTCATTCTTACAATAGTGTACGATACTCTGTTTTTCCGAGAAGCGATTCTCGATTTTTCGTTGAATTTTTATTCAACATCATCAGGAGGACGACCTTTACCCGCGAAGGTAGAGGGCGGACTGATTACTACTCTCGAGGGCGTAAATTATATGCACTTTGTTGTGGAGTGTTCACTTCTTCTACAATAGAGGTCGCCAGTGTGCAATATGTACTAGTTACGTCGGCGGACTTTATTGCAACGTCTCTCAAGGATTGAATCAATGACGTAAGAACAGGACGCCAAATACTTGATGGTTTGTAACTGTCATCTCTATTGAAATTGGGATGTTTGTATATTTCAATGGACTCCCTCACTAATCTGGGTATAAAAGGTGCGGTTCTATTAATTAGATTTTTGTCTTGTCAAATCTGATGAAGTGACAGAGATTCCCTTTGGATGCATGTTCGCAGATTGCCGATATATATATATGCCGCGGGTAAAGGTCGTCCTCCTGATGACGTTGAATAAGAATTCAACGAAACGTCGAGAATCGCTTCTCGGAAAAACATACGGTTCGTGTAAAGTATCCAACCAGTTACAGTTAAATGTGTCTAACGACCGTAATAACAAACTTAACTCTTCAAGTACGATACTCTGTTCCTTTTTCCCCGGGACTTTTTTTCGGCGTAGCATCGCGCCAGATCACAGAGAAGGTCCGTTTGAGTTGCCAAGATTTCACGCTTGTAACGTATCTGCAGTTTATTATATCATTGGTTAAAGCTAATTTTAAAGAGCGACAAGCCGTCGACTTCAGTACACACCACGTTACTTACATGGTTGATAAATATGAATGTACTGTTAAACTGAGAAATTAAAATAAAACGAAACGAAAAGAAAAAAAAAGTTATAGTAATATTTCACCCGGGGTCGGGACAGGGCGGGAAATGACATTCATAGAAAAAAATAGTGGTGGGAGAGAAATGTTGAATCTCATTGGTCCGTTCCTTCGTGGCTGCGTTTGCAACCGGTCGGGGCAGACCTGCGCTCCCTAGACACGTATGCGAATTCGGCCTATATTACCTGCGTTTATGAGTTTTTAAAGCTTATTCTTTGTTTTATCTCAAGTTTTTGAATGAGTGAACGTGTTCTATTTGTCAAGTAACCTCATTTGCCGAGCAAACCGGACAAAAAATCATTCCAAATGTCGTCTTCGAACCGCGCATTAATTTGTTATTTATCTGTTAAAAAATTGTTATTTTTTAATCAAAAAAGTGTTAAAATTAAGTCTTTTTATATTATTCGATATATTTCGAACGAACTAATCATATATATATATATAATATATCCAGATATATATATACTATATCTAATATATATGTATATATATATATATATATATTATATATAGAGAAACCGTTTTTCCCAGCCGCCAATTTTTTTCTCCACAACCAGCCACAACCACCCACCAGTGGTTATGGTGGTTGATAGCCCTTGGTGTCACATCGAAAATATGCGAGTTTGGTGGGGGTGGCTGTGCGTGGGTGGGAGTGGGTGACGAAAATGTGCTTTCTAGCACATTGTTTTGTTATGGAAAGGCTGCAAATGTTTCAGATTGTTTCAAAATAGGTGCGCCGACTGTGTCGGTGAGTCTAAAAGGTTCCGGAAAACCTGCTCTAGAAAGTTCTGGAAGGAGAAGGTTCTAGAACATTCCCGAAAGTTCTGTAAGGTTCTAAACTGAGTGGCGGAATGTGTCGGTGTGTCTTCCTGTACATTCGATAAATTTCTTGAAATTTCTAGAAGGTTCGCGAAAGTTCTATGAAGATCCAAACAGTGTACTAAAAATCTACGCGTGCGAAGCCGCGCGGGCACAGCTAGTATTGAAATAAAATATCTTTAGTGTTATTGCTTCCATGGTTTTAGTCGATAAACATGTGCGTGCATTTCTGACGATAAATTTCGTTACTTATTTTCATAATTAATGAATAAGTTATAGTACAAGTAATTATTGAAATAAAAGTAATTATTGAAGTAATATTGAGAAACCAGAAACTGCAACTTTTAGCGATTATTGTTGACTTTTGACGCAAAATTGCGCGGCAGACAGGGTACATTCCGTGTTACGTACAGCCGGCACACGACCGGTTAATTAATAGACAATTTTGAATTGCATGCCTTCTAGGCAGGTACCTAATATTATATCTTATTTATGTAATATAATAACAATTTTTTTATAGGAACATAAAGTTATACATAACACCGTGTGTTATTGATTATGTGTGTTTTTTTGCCATTTTAACAATTTGGAGATACAAGATTTGCATCAGTGTTATCGCGCAACAAGTGAACTCTGTTGCATTTTCGTGCCGTGCAGCATTGTGCTATTAAGGTACAGATACACATGCTTATTACTGGCATGCTCATTAGCATGCTCAAAACTAGCATGCCCTAACAACTGTACACACTTGCTCATTATTAGCATGCTTATTTTAAACATGCTCAAAGTTAACAATCAAACACATATACTTATTAGTGGCATGCTACTGTCATAGAATAGAGAGGAACTCTAGTTCAAAATTGAAACTTTTCAAACTGAAATAGAAAATTCAGTTGAACCAATAAATCAAAACAGTTCCCGGGTTTAATCAAACACAAATGCTTATTACTGGCATGCTCTTGTCATAGAATAGAGACGCTCTTGTTCAAAATAATGGAAACTTTGCAAACTGAAATAGAAAATTCAACTGAAAATCAAAATAGTTCCCGAGTTTCCATCCGCGCATTGATTTTAGTTTTTTTAATTTTTATTGTAAGATTTGAATCATTCATGTCTTTTAATAAAGTTAAGAGTAAAAAGTAAAGAGCATGCCACTAATAAGCATGCCCTAACAACTGTACACACTTGCTCATTACTGGCATGCTTATAAATAAGCATGCCCAAAGCTAACAATCAAACACACATGCTTATTAGTGGCATGCTCTTGTCATAGAATAGAGACGCTCTTGTTCAAAATAATGGAAACTTTGCAAACTGAAATAGAAAATTCAACTGAAAATCAAAATAGTTCCCGAGTTTCCATCCGCGCATTGATTTTAGTTTTTTTAATTTTTATTGTAAGATTTGAATCATTCATGTCTTTTAATAAAGTTAAGAGTAAAAAGTAAAGAGCATGCCACTAATAAGCATGCCCTAACAACTGTACACACTTGCTCATTACTGGCATGCTTATAAATAAGCATGCCCAAAGCTAACAATCAAACACACATGCTTATTAGTGGCATGATCTTGTCGTAGAATAGAGACGCTCTTGTTCAAAATGGAAACTTTGCAAACTGAAATAGAAAATTCAAGTGAACCAATAAATCAAAAAAGTTCCCGAGTTTCCATCCGCACATTTTTGATTTTAGTTTGCCTATTAATAAAGTTTCGTAAACATTATTTCTTGCTATATTGCTTTTACATAGCGGTGACCGAGTATTCCACAGGCATTCGTGATTCCTATAATAGGTAAGTCACGAAAAGTAATGTTTCGTCATCTCCCCAACGCGCCATATTTGTTTCATCTGTCGCGGACTGAGAAGATCGCATTGATAATCGATCCTAGCCGCGAATGACATAAGCATGCTCATAATAAGCAAGCCTGTTCACACATGCTCAAAAGATACCCCTTCTCATGGTTAATGACATTAGCATACTCATTACTAGTAATGTGAGTACACACATGCCCCTTACAAGCAAGGGCTAAAGAAGGTCAATACTGCGTATGCTCACGTGCCACTAATAAGCATGTGTATCAGTACCTTTATGTATTTTTTTCGAATTTGAAATCATGTATTTGCAGTTATTTTTTAATAGTACTTTGTGGAGATTATTAGTTTTGCACCGAATGTGGGATCTGCCGAATGTCGAATTCGGCCGAATGTTCGGTTTAAATATGTGCCGAAGCCGAAATTCGGTTAATTTTCGCGCACTTTTGCCCGACGAACAGGTCAGATCGCCATCACGAAAACACGTGTAATTGTTTATTTACTGTGTTTTTTAATTAATCAAGCGGCCCAACGTAGTTCTGGATAGTTGTTATAGAATATTATATATTAAACTTGATTATTTTATTTTATTAAAACATATAGTTGATACTTGATGTGATTTCTTTTCTAGAGAATAAAAAAACATGATCCATTCACACGTTACCCATTTACTTATAAATCAACATTTTGTCCAGATTTCATTTTAAATTAAATTTCTTTACACTTTTCCATTTCTTATTTAAATCCTACTCATTTAATATTTACAAATGTGAAAGTTTAGATGGTTGGATGGATGTTTGTTACTCAATCACGCCAGAACGACTGAACGGATCTGAATGAAATTTGGCTCAGAAATAGATTATTGTCTGGAAAAGCACAAAGAATACTTTTTATCCCAGTAATTGGTTTCTGTAGGATGAAATCGAAGGCTACGCGAACGAAGTAACTGGCAAAAGTTAGTTAATTAAAAAGCTACCGAAGTTCGGTAGATTTAAACGAAGTTCGGCAGATTTAAGCTAAGTTCGGCCGAAGACGAAGTTCGGTAAAAGTTGCCGAAGTTCGGCTATACCGAATGTGAAACGAATTTCGGTGCACCTCTAGAGATTATCCGGGTCTTTTTTATCTACTGCCCGGTGTCTATATATGGAAATCAAGAACACCGACATAATCTATTTCATAATTAATTAGTCATGTCACTGTTACTACATCGGTGACTCCAAGTGAACCGCCAAAATATGAAAAACGGTAAATGTATTGGCCAAAACACGGATTGTGCGTGCCGATAAGGTGATATGCAATAGGCAGCTATAATCTACTTACACTTATCGTTTTATAGTTATCTTCATTATTCTTTTTCATTCGATATAAATACTTTCAACCGATTTTAGAAGGGATTCGTGTGTAGTTAGTGTCCGAGAACGAAGCAATATGGCGGATTCACGTGAGAGAGGTCAAGGACAATTAAAAAGGACACACTTGATAAAGGACCTGTGCTTTGAGGGGTATGCTTTTAATAATGCAATTTTTCTTTATATATTGTCACGGACGTGGCTACGTGAGGCGAATGTAACACTGAAACATTTTTATGAAAAGTTTTTGAAGTTATCTTCTTTTGACGAATTAGGGTATTTTTTTTATTGTAACGGAAGTTGCGCACTAGAACTACAGTTCCGCGCATCGTGCGCATTGTAGCGGGAACGCATGTAGCGGGAATACGCACATCCGTTAAACTGTCAACATTTATTCCCTTGAAATTAGTGCTCCAGTTATATATATAATGTATAGTCAATCATCGAGTACAGTAGCCGGAAAACATCCTGAAATTTTTCGACGTAGTGGTGGAAAGTTTGCGCATGTACCATTCCACCAACGAAACCCAAATTTTGTCTACTTCGCATTCCCCCACTACGCCAAAATTTTTCAAGAAGTTTGCCGGCAACTGTGCCAATGATGCTCAGTTTAAAAAGTGACGAATGATTGGTTATTGAATTGAAAAATGGAACTGTTTATTGAATTACGATTTTAGGTGTGCATAAGTTAGTGGGATATTCTTGTCTCGATCTTCTTTGTGCTGGGTTCTTTCCAATAAAATATCTCATTGTAGACTCGTTATTTATTGGCGGTGATATTTATTACGGTGACAACAATGAACTATAGCGATCGGTCTCGATATATTGCAAAAAAGCCCCTTCACTCGCGCTGCTCGCCCTTATATCCATTTACCCTCTCTGTCGTGCTCTGTCCCTTTTACGCGTCGCGACATAGGTACGTTCTGCAGCTCCGTTACAATAAGGATTTCATGTTATTGTCGATGTTTTAGCAAAGACGACGTAATTGTCAGATATTCGTTTTCGAAACAAAAAACACACTCATTCATTCGACATTCAATGCGGCTGTCAAAATATAGTTTCAAAACTTTTGAAAACGGAATCGCTCGAAAATCGATAAAACATGAAAGTGGGTGGATAGGCACTTGGACTTTTCTGGAAATGCCACGCTTTTTGATTCAGATGTCTGCGATTCTGCGGCGATTATTGCCTTTGAACCGTCGTGAGACGTGGATTTGAAGACATTTATCTCTTATTTTAGCTGTCACAAACCAATGGTTACATTTTACCACTTAAAAAACAAATCGTTAGCGCCATTTAGAACGCGGGTGAAATGGATTAGATCATCCCCGCTTCCCCCCCTCGTCGTTCACCTATCACCTTGTCTTTGCCTATTACCTAAGTACATACGCAAGCACAGAATTGTAATGAATCGCTTACCGCCGCTAAGAAACATAACCTACCGCTTTAGAATATCTATTTCTTTATTTACATTTCATTAAATTGTAATCAATTATATTTCTCATCTCCCTAGACATCGTTTTATTGTATTAATATAAATTTTTAAACCAATATGCAAATACAACTATCACAACCACGCCAGAGAAGTAAAACTTCTACCGCGAGTACACGAGTACACGCTTCTTCAATCAAACATAATAATTTAGTTGTCTGTTCGTCTATCCGTCCGCCCGTCCAAACTTCGTGTAATTTCGATCGAATTCACGGTTAAAAAAGCAAATCGATGTTGCCATCATCGCGTATCTGCGACCCGCCAAAAAGATTCTATAAATAGGGCTTAGCAGAGACGCGAACCATTGTTCCTAGGGAATGCAATCCCGAGTCAGGATTGCCCTTTCGGGATCCCTCGAGATTAAAATTTCCAATCCCACGGGATCCCTACGGAACGAGATCCCGAATACTTAGATATTTCTTGATTTTCTTAGTAAAAATTCTAGATAATGAAGTATAGGTACTTTATACGTATAAAAAAACATATTATGCTTACATATAAATATTCATAAAAAAATTAGCGCCGCCTAGGACACTAAAAACGATTTTTTGGCCGCGGCCTGTCGATTAATGCTTATATTTTATTAATTATTGTAAATAATGTTCAGTTTATTACTTTTATATAAGAACAAAGGTTCTATCTAAGTTATCGCCCAAAAAATTGCAATCTATCATTTACACTCTGATATAAATGAATAATAAAAATCCACATTTTCGTAAGAAACGCCGAAATATGCATTTGCAGATATTTGTTCCGTAATTTCTTCAATGTATTTTAAGAGCGCCACACAGTCTACGGATATTTTCCATTCATTATTTATTATCAAGGGATACGGTTGCGTTATCAATTTCAGTCAAATCTACAATAAATTATGCTTTGATATCACATAGCCTTGTAACATTATATTCACACTGTTCCACCTAGTTTCTATATCTTGTTTCAATTTTAAAACCGGCATATTCATTTGTTTTTGTTTTTCTAGTAGAATTTCTGTACTTTTGGCACTGTGGCAAAAGTGAGCTACAATTTATTTAAATTTTCAGTGATATTTTGAAGGTCTTGATCGTGTTTCTTTAACACTTTAGTTGAAACTATTGTTACTTTTTTCTGTAGCATACCTAAGTCTTCGAATATGTTATATATATGTTGTAATGATTCTGCTACGTGTTCCTCAGTATGTGGGCTCGGGAGTTTACTGATCGCGAGAACAAAAGACTATATATCAGGTTGTTCGTATTCCTATATTTTTTAATCTTTTTAATGTTCTCTAAAATGTTTTTTTTTAACTGGCAACAGAAATCATCCAGTTTCCGCGACAGCATTTTTGGCGTAGTTAATTTATGGATTCCTTTTCTATGATACTTTCTGAGCACCGGCTTTCAAAATATGTTAGAAATTCACTATTGTACTCGAACTTGGTGAATGACATATAATATTCCATTTCAGAAACCTTTTAGATTCTAATAGCCAAGTTCCAAGAAATGTTCTCACAATGTTCATTAGTAATAATATCAAATTTATTATTTTCTCTTATTAGTATTACTACCCCTCACGTGTGTCGACTATGGGAGTCACATCTTATTGTTTTGTAAAATAAGAAACTTATTTCACTATCTTTTACCTCTTATACTTGTCTTTTCTTTGCAATAATATTTCTAGTTCCTCTTTGTGGGTTAGTAAATTTTATATATTTAAGGCGGTAAGGTTAATTCGGTGAAAAAATTGCATGTTTTCAAGATTTTTTTTTGGCGATACAGGTAGTGCTAGTTTATTTACTTCATTTTTATATAATAATACATTATTTATATATTATTTTTATACATTAAATATAAATATTTTCGTTGCAAAATATTTATATTTAAGCGAGTGGCAGCGAATCTCCGGAGGCACCTCGAAAAAAGTTGTTTTTCGAGGCAACATAACTCGCAACAAAATAATCAAAATATACTTGTTAAAGAAGATGTTTCTCAAGGTAACGCCGTGAAGATTTTTTTCGATTTTTCAATTTTTGGTAGCACTTGGACGCCAAAAGACCGATTTTCGCAAAAAAAATCGGCCAATTTGCTACTGTAAAATTAATAATTATTAAAAAAAAAAAACCACGGCGTTACCTGGCGAATTACGCGAAGAAGTTCCGTGCAAAAATTTCAAAACGATCTGTCGAGTAGATATTGCGTTATGGCGTACACGAACTTCAAAAATCTCAAGTTTCAGAAAAACACTTTAAGGTTTTGCACAATTTAAAATTAAAAATAAAACTCGACAATTATTTTATACTTATACACAGTCATCGATGCCAGTTCCATAGAGCAAAGAGTTTTCATCAAGAAGATCTAGAGCATCTTGTCTCTCAAAACTCAGGTAAGCGCGTCCCTCAGCTGCCCGAGCAGGTATAGAAAATCAGTCTGAGTATCACTCAAATGTTCATAACTTCGTCAATTTTGCTCCGATTTACTTGAAATTTTGACACAATATTATTTAAAAATGCAAAAAAAAATACCTTACCCTCCCCCTTAAGTTTGTTAAGTCTACCATTTGGTTCCTATTAAAAAAAAAACAAATTTTTACTTTTCACATTTCTAATTTCTTTTCATATATACTTGGCATTTATAACTCCACGCTGAAAATCATTTTTCAGGAATTTCGACTGCATTGTTATTTCCTAATTTTCCTTCTATTTGTTCTTTAAGTGTATCTTGGTATCTTTATTTTTACGATTTATAATAACTTTTCCATTAATAGCGTTTTTTATACCAGTTATTACGGAGTTCGTTGGATCAATCTTTTTTTAAAATTTCTTCTTTTGCTTTGTCGCTTGTCTGAGTATTTTTAAGTTCTATAATCATATATGGTAGTAAACTTTACCTAATCATGTCAAGAATCAAGTCTTGCAATTTATTTACTGCTATGACACCCGTACTAATAATCTATTTTCTTATGACGCGTATGACAGATTCCCAGAAATTTAATAATATATTTTATTCATGATGGCTTATCTATACGTAATTTATAATACGTAATTTAAAATAGATTATTTATGATCGATTTTTAATGACGTAGATATACGATGGATTTCAAGAAATTAAAATTAAAACAGTATTTAAAATGATGAAAGTTTTACAACACATATAATTGATAAAAAAGTCACACCCATTCAAAAATAAAAATAATTTATATATGCGTGGCGTAGAGATTGATAAACAGATAGGTACTATCCACAAATATTAATTGCTCAGTATTCAAGAAAAACATTTTTAATATTGCCCTTAAACATTTATTTTTATTTCTATTTATTTTTATATTCATTTTTCTATTCATAAATCATTTTATTTATGAATAGAAAAATAATTATTTGATTTTAATTTATTTAACTATTTAATTATTTATAATAATTTTATATTTATATTAATTAATTATAGAGAGAGTAGCTTGTTGGTCTTGTGGTTAGGACACTGGCCTCGTGATCCAAAGGTCGCGGGTTCGAACCTCACTCCAGACTAGCAAGTTAGTCCTATTTTCATAGCACAAGCGTTTAGCTTAGTTTGAAAATAGTAAGAATATTGATGTGACACGTATTCCGTGTTCACATCTCTATTAAAAAAAAAAATTAAAAAACTACAAATTTTCAACGCAAAGAAAAATAATAACATAATGTTACAAGTAATACAGAGGTTAAAAAATATTTTTCTTTAAAATCAGATTTTTTATTTATTAATTTGAGTAATATACCTTGAATTAGCCTCGAATATTTTAATTCTACGCTTTAAGGATGTACATCCACTTTCCAACTGTCAATTTTGACATTTTCTGTCGATAGATCATGCTCTATCAAGACGAGAATGAGACATCAATAAACCCCATATCGGGATATTGGTGATAGGTTAACAATACTATGGGTGGTGTATAGTGTTGTGAATATAGTAGTGTAGTGTTGGTCCTGACGAAGAGACGGTTACGTCTCGAGTCCGGTAGACCCAAAATCTGGTAGTGGTTTATACTAATTTAACTAACTCTCTGTTTTAATTTTGATATGAACTCTTGAATAATTCACTTTCACGCGGATTTAATTCACGCGGGAGGGCATTAAAAATTATACCTATTATGTTGGAAACACAGCTACTTCATAATATGATTTTCTGATACTCAGGAGGTTCGATGGGGTGTTAAAGGCCCGGGTGACAAACAAGGGCACCATCCGCAGGAGCAAGCGCCTTAGACAAAGTGAGATAAAGTATTTCAGGATGGAGCTTCTTGATGAGAGCAATACAGATATCTGCGTCACGGCGTTTGATGAGCAGTGCGATGAATACTACAAAAAGTTCGAGGTTTGTAAATATCTGAAATGCATAACTGTGGTGTAATACGAGTAGGTACATTTAATCCACAATATTTATATCGAGGTACAGGAGTTATAAATTAATCAAAAACATTTATAAAACTAACATGTTTTTTGGTTTAGCGATAATGAATTGTGTAATAACCGGTGGTTTTTCATAGATAAGAAAGAGAGTCAACTTGCATTGCATGGTGACTAAGTAAAATAAATAAAAAATAAAAATAAAAAAATTTCCTTTACAAATCGCCCAATTAATCATTACTTTGATGGATATTATTATTCAACATTTCCAAAACCAACAAAAATAAATGCAATCTTGCAACCGCATTGGTGCTACGTCAGATGAAGGAGCAAGAGGACAATTAACCCGGTAGGTACTCTATTAGCCAAGAGATCTATGACTGAGAGTCCCCCATGGCTGTCTTGGCCAATCCTGGGGCTGGCCCCGGGATCCCTGAATTGGTGTTGGAAAAATGCTCCGGGATTATATTTCCTACTAACTGTGTTATTAGACATTAATTCGCATACATCCGCTTAGGGTGTGGGTGTCCTGTTGGGACATCCTCAGGGCCTCTACTTAATATGAATCTGAATAGACATATCCTGCTTTGTAATTTTTGATATAACAATCTATTATTGATATTTCAACCGCCAATTTATTTATCTTTTCTTTTTATTCTGCTTAATGCACGTATGTCTACCTATTACTTTGATTTTCTTTGTTTTTCATTTTGTTACTTACCTAGTTGTAATTACGGTCTATTATCTTATTTTGTGTACTTGCTCCTGTTTCTCCTGCACTGGAGCTGGTATGGCTGGTGCCGACTTTTTCGGCCGCAAGAGCATCCCTTTTTGTGCTTTTGTTTTTGTGTTTTTATATATTTTTTCACTACACACATATTTTTGCGCACATTCTCTTGAATGCGGTCTAGCTATATATTGTTGTGTACATATTTCCAATTAAAGACGCTCGGACAGTGAAGGGTTTGGGCGGCCGACTCTGCAGGTCGCAGGAGTGCGTGTTGCCCTGCCTTCGGCGACGGGGCTGTATTTAGCATTAAAATAATGCCAACTAGGCGGCAAACATGCTGGGCCGATATGGATGCTCTGCGCATAAAACGGACCAGGATGTGTGGTGGTCCCCTTCAGTAAATGTGTTATTAGCAATTATTACAGTGATGATTTTTTTAAATATTTCAGGTAGGTGAAGTGTACCACATCGAAGGTTTTCTTTTGAGAAATGCCCCAGAAACGCTCTTAGCGAGGATTTATGAATATGAGATAACTTTTAAAAGTTATACTAAAATGGAGATAGCAATTGAGTGCCCAGAAATTCCCATCTGTCAGTTCAATTTCAGACGCATTAGCCAATTGAACGAAATGAAGGCTGAAACGGTTGTTGGTAAGTAACATTTTATTTTATGTATCGTATCGAAGCCTGGAATCCATTATGAGAGACGGCCTACTGTTTCGGCTCGTAGATACACCCCTCTCTATTTCGGGACAAAATTCTTTTCAGTTGTTATCCATCTACCCAACCTAACAGTTTTAACATTAACATGATTTACAGTTTTTTGCGGTCCTCCCAGTTTTTAGTTTAATTTTCCAAATCTACAGTTTTTTTTTACCTTAGAGCACACATTTTTACATTTTTATTAATGAAAATAAAAATTGAGTTACTTATTCAACATAAATGAGTTGAAATTGTCTTTTTAAATTTTGAAACAAATGCACAATTTGAAGGTAGCAGATGCAAGAGAACACCTATGTACGATTTGTCAAAATCGATTATTTTTGCACGATCCTACATCCCTATTTGTGACTCTTTTATCGAAACAAATATACACTGTAGATTTTGAGTTTTTTTTTTACATTTACATTTTTCTACAGTGAGCCTCAAAATACGAGAATAAATAGAATGTACTGTTTAAAATCATCGCTTTACATGACCAAAAAGGTATATTATTTATTGAATTGGCGTTAACTTAGTGGAATGACATTATAATTATATATAAATATATATCACTTTTCTAAGACCACTGAAGAGTTTAGGAATACACGACTAGTTTCGACAACTGCAGATGTTTTCATCAACAGGTGATTATATAAACTAAAGCATAAGAGTAAAATGAATTATCTAAGGTACTGATAGAGGTGGGTGGAGTTATGTTTGGGGAGAAGGGGTTAGCTGGGGGTGGGGTTTGAGTTAACGGGAACAAAGTAAGGAGCGGTGAAGAATTTTGAAATATTATGTTATTGATTAGAGTTTTATTAGAATTAAATTTTTTTTGTATTTATAAATATTTGAGATTGTTCATTATTTGGCCTTTATATTTAACAGGGTGTAAGTGTATGGGAATGGAAAGAGTGATTGGTGTTAATAATGTGGTTAGAAAATTCTGAAAAGTAATTACTAACAAGACCGCGACGGTGTTCTTTTATTCTAATTTTAAGATTTCTCGCGGTTCGACTGATGTATTTCATATTGCAGTCACCACATGTGATTTCAAATACTCCTCTTTTGTTTAACTAACCCAGAAAATCTCCCACATCTTACCTTCCCTTAAACAACCCGCATATTACAGCAACAATAATTTAGGAAAAATTTTAGATAACTCCAAATCAAAAGTACACTTTTTAGAAAAAATCCTACTTTTATCGAGTAATTTCAAAAAAATAATGCTTTAATTTCATAATTTGTTTCTCCAAACTATCTTCCCCTCTTCGCGAGATACCAAAAAAATAATTTTTTATTTATTTAAAAATCCTTGTTTACAAATAAGATACTTAATGCTAATTTAACAATAGAACATAAGATAAAACATAAGATAATTTACACATTTTTTTGTTTTGTTTAATTTGTGGATTATGCCACTCTACTAGGCTACGCCTGTCCCAGAGTGGCGTTATAGAACACAATTATAATTTTTTTTCGAGTTCGTCAGTAGTATTTATTTTCATAAGGTAGTTATTATGTATCTATAGAGTATCAAGTGGAATGTTAGTGAAAGTTGAGTTAGTCATAAGTCCAAGTGTAAATATGTGTAGAATAATTGTTTAATGTAAAGAGGGTTAAAGTTTTGTTTAAGATTATTTTTTTTTTTCCTTAATTAAGTAATTAATTTATATAGGTATATATTTTTATTTGAAGACATTATTATGCAATAACAGTAAGTAAATTTTCAGTTACTGTTCTACCTTTGGAGGTAAGCCAGTTGTTTGCTAAAGCTTTTATTTTATTAATTGAGTATATTCTGATTTCCGGGAAGTCTGTTTTAAATATGTTAAATATTTTAGGCCCTGCGTATGAGTAATTTTTCTGTCCATGTGTTGTCTTAGTTTTTGGTATTTCGTCAAGGTTTCGTAATGCTTGTCTAATATTATGTGAATGCGAGTTACTGGTTGCTGTTAGGTGGTTTGTGTTTTTGATGTAGAAGATGAGGGTAGACTTAACGAACAGCTGTCTAACGTCCAGTACATTAAATTCTCTGAATAGTCTGTCTGATTGGTATGTGAATGGTTTCTTATTAATGACTCGGAGCAAGGTTTTTTGTGCCGTTATAGCTGGTTTTAATGTGGTTTTGTAAGTACATCCCCAACTTGGAATCGCATAGTTCAAAAATGACTGGGCAAGAGCATAATAGATAGTTTTGAGTTGCAGTTTATTAAAAATATTACGTATGGATTTAAAAAGGTAAATGAGTTTTAAAAGTTTTCCCGATAATAGTTCAATGTGAAGTTTCCAGTTTAGGTGCCTGTCTATTATGATTCCCAAGTATTTCACACTATCTGCATTTTCCAAGGGGGTGCAATCACAGTTTTGGTGTTGGCAATCATGCATAGTCAATTTTAAATCGCTAGATGGCTGCCCTCTTTTATCTATGCTGAATGTCAAATACTTAGTTTTTTTGAGATTGACTGTTAGCAAATTATTTTCCAGCCAGTGTTTTACTATGTTGCAACCCAGTTCAGCTGCTTTGAAAACAAGATCAAGACAATACATATATATTTGTCTCAGGGAAATGAATGAGCATATATATCCTGTAGGATGGGGACATTCTCATGGCGCGTCTCGCTGTCCTTGGGGTGTGTCTCCAGTACTCCAGTCACAGTCTGTCATCTACAGTCAAGGGATCAATGTGTCTTTTCCCCCTGCCTTTTGTCCATGATTCCATACCATACCGCCTGCCTGTCTTTCCGTACCTTAGTTATGTTAGGGACATAAAGCTCCTTGCTATACCTATGTCTTGTGTAATTTCATTAACCATTAGATGCTTAATGACTAAAATCTTTTTTTTTTAAATCAGTATTGCAGGGAACATTATCCATGCGAACGCACGAACATGTTGATATGTGATTTAATTCTAAATATTCCCCTTTAATTCTCTACAGATGCGATTGGTGTATGTATCAGAGTTGGTGAAATAGAGTTTAAATATTCCCAAGGGATTAACGAGGCGATGAGGGAATTAACCCTACAAGATGAACACGGAACTGTGAGTAAAGAAAAATGTAACATCTTCTTTGCGGAGATTTCTCTATCTAATTTATGAATATATCTTATGCAAATAACAGGTGTTTGACTTGTTAACGTGTTAACATATGGGCTCCCTGAAACTTAACTTTTTTATAAATTAAAATATGAACATATTTTTATATCACGGTAGGCAGGTAAAGAACCTTAAAAATTCAGCACGCACACTATACTTATTTAAAAATTTGAATTAAGAAAATAATACAATAGATCTCGTTCATTCCAAATGCAAGGGACCAAAAAACATTTAGAATTATGCGGGAATTAATTATAATTTTCGAAATTTAAGGTAAAAAAAACCTTACAGTTAATTTTAAATTTCAAATAATTTTCGATTTATAGGAGTTCCGGATTATCGGGTTTCGAATTAATTGGGTTTTACTGTAATACATTCCTGGACCCATATACAGAATCATTACATACTCGTTCAAGCGGCGTGCCTAACGTAACACCTAGATTTTCTATTCAGAATATGGCATTATTTGGTCTGCACTTTAGATGACGCAGCCGTCTTTATTCCAAGATATGTCTATTATTTAGCACGCTCTGTCAGGTAATATTTACGATTATCACTATTGACAGTATTTTTTATGTAAAACAAAAGCCTGGTGTAAGCAAATAATTGGATTCGATTCCCATGGAAGGCATTCAAACTGCAAGTATACATTAAATGTATCGTAAATTCTTATTTGTGCCATTTAGTCAAAAATATTTTTGACGTCATACTTTTATCAAATGGCACACCTTTCTTGGACTCAGGACTAGCCAGTATAATACCAAGCAAGCGCTTTCTGACAAATAAAGTAACTATGGAATCTTTGAACAACAAATAACAAGAATAATCAGGCAATCATAATTTAGTCTAGATGTAGGTTATTTGATTTATTTTTGGCTTCTGCAATTCTCGTCAGATCATACTAACCGTGTGGGCTGGTGACACAGAGGCAGCCGAAGACTCCGTAGGGAAGCCAGTGGCGGTGAAGCGGGTGTCGATAAACATATTCGGCAACGTGCCGCGCCTGCACACGTCGCCCACCACGACGCTGCGGGTGGACCCCGATCTACCCGAGGCGCAGCGCCTGCGTGATTGGTACCATGGCGGCAGGTAAATAAGGCACCACTTATATTTCTGCTAGGTATGTCTATTTGTATATGAAGGGTATAAAATAGGAATGCAACGAATACGACTGTTCGCCGAATAGTAGACATCGCCGAATATCATCACGAATATTAAAAACAAACTATTTACAACTGAACGCAACGCAAATTACGTGTATCCGAACACATATACGCACTCTATTATCAAGGATACCCCTAACATTGAATGAATGGATTTGTTGAGTTCTCAAGTTGTCAGTTTTTACTTGTTTCACAGCATAACACGAGTTCTTTCATCTAGTTTCGTTGGGTTATTAATAAGGTTAGGTGCTCATTTCATGTAGTTCCTGTTTTGTAATACGTATTGTTCGCTCCATTTTATTTCCGTTGTGTATAAACGTGTCAACTCTTTTAAAATAATGTCAAATTAAATCTAATAACATGACCTCTCGTAAGCGTGAAAAAAGTGATATTTATTTTCGACCGCTGGGAATGTACAAACGGATATAAGAAATGTGTTTTTGAACAAAAATATGTCGTTGGTAAATTTTAATTATTAAATCTCTTAGTAAAAAAAGAAGAGTGGTGAATTATTTATTACCTTGATGAATTATACATATTCGCCGAATTGAAATATTTCGAGAAAAAATGTACCATTAAATAGTGCTTCGGGACTATATTTTATTTGTGATAATAACAAAGTATTTTGTTGACTTTTTTTAAACAAATTCTTTAAGAGTGAATGGACCTTTCATAATAAAATTGATTGAATGCGTGGTTAGCTGTAATTTTGGCAATAAGATTCGAAAACTTTACGCTAAATTGACTCTCCAGACTGCAAAAACGTGAATCATGTACTATGGCGCCTTAAACTCATGTGGCCCCCAAATCTACTTCAGTTGGTCTACTTCTCACCAAGGGGTTGTAAAAAATTCTCAATACGCGGGTATTTTCGAAAACCCTGGCAGCACGCGGAACAAATCCTAGCATTCTCAATGCATTACCGCTGACCGCCTCTGTGTGATCATGAAATGCCAAGGTGCTGACAAATCTAATACTTTTACAGTCTAATACTACATAATTGTTTTCTCTGCTGATCTTCAAATTATCATTTGAAACTTTTGGTTCCTTATAACTAGTATTATATTCTATTTAATTATATTATGTCAAAATGTTTGCCTTTCGCATATAGGTAATATTTTCATGCTGCATAGAAGTGAAGCGCAATAATGTAAAATAAATACCATTTTATTTGAGTTGTTGTCAATTGTATTAATGTTAGGTTTATTCATTGCAATGTAACTTCTATATGCGTAGTTTTAGAATAATTTCCTTTTGAATTTTTAACTTCAGAGGAATTATCACAATTTATTAGTCTACTAAGACGCGGAACTCTCCGGCCTGTTTAGCAGTCCAGAGAGTGATCCGGTTGATTGTTGCAGGGTTCCACCTTCTCAATGGGAAGGACGGCTACGACCCAGAGCTGGTACTTCAAGATCGACGGCGGCTCCATATGTTTCAAGAAAATAATGATGTTAACTTATAAATTAATTTAATACGTTAAGTTTTTTTTATTATATATTTATTAATTTTTTTGATATTTATTACATTAAACATATGCCAAACTGCACAGCAGTTTTACGGCATGGTTGCCTTCAATATTTGACAATAATTTTTATTTTATAATGAAGATAGTAGGTCACTATCAAGTGTTGCATGTTTTTTTACAAGTGATACATGATATGTAATTATAAATTAATGTAAGATTAGGTACATAGCTTTAATATTTTAGCTTGTACTTTTTTGAAGCCAATGGAGTTTTTTTTGTCTTGCATCATCTCAAAGAATTTTTTATCTAATTTATTAAAGATTCTTGGCACAATATAATCTCTTCTTCTTTCGCCATACACGTTGTTAGTGATTGGTATTCTCATTGTTCGTCGTGTCTATCTGGTTGCATAGTTATGGTGCATGTCAGTGTGTATATTAATATTATTTATCATTTCTTCTAGTATTATATTATATTTTACTTTTTGGTCAATTGATAATATTTTGCATACTTTGAATAATTTATTATAATCATCCTTGTACATACATTTAGTTCTATTATCTACTATAAGTTTTAGGAATCTTAATTGTAACTGTTTGATTTTATCAATGTATGTTTTATAGGCAAGACCATAGCTGCTCACGCCATAACTGATAACCGAGTCAACCATCGCGAAGTAAAGAGAGTACAGTGTGCCCCAAGAGCTACATAGTCTTAGCATGTGAAATGCACTTAGCATGGATCTCAGTTTTTTACAAATATTATCAATGTGTTGTTTCCAATTAAAGTGTTTATCAACTATTAAACCTAAATAAGTATATTGTTCCACCTCTTGGATTTTTTCACAGTTGCAGTTTGTCGGATTTGTATGGTTGTTATGTAGGCACTCGTAGCAATGTCCAATGAGATTAATTGGTTGAAATTTTTTTGGTGTGGCTCGCGGGGACCGGATATGTAAATACTAAGTTTTTTTTACATTTAGTATGATTCCGTTGTCATGTGCCCATTTAATTATATTGGTCAAGTCACTTTGGATGTTGTTTTCTGTTGTTTTCGCACAATTGTCAGCATATAGAGTGCCACCACGATAAGTATTACTACCGCCTGTTCTTTCCCTAACAAACCCCGTATTCCCAAAGTAGGAATAGGTACACTACAATCTAATTGTAATCCTATTATATTTCTATTAAAAATTTCTTAACCCTTATCACGGCCGGTTGTATAACAAAAATCTAGATTTAAAGAGAATTTAAGATTAAAGATTACAATAAACCAAAATGATGAAATGGGCCCTCAATATTAAAATAATGGTTTGTTTTCAAAAGTTATTGCTTTATTTATTCTTCAAGGACCGGTGAAGTTGGTGGCTCACAGCGAAGTGGAGAAGCAGTTTGAGTCCAAATCTAATTGTAATTTACTATTATATTATTTATTATTGCACTATTATTTATTCAGGTGGGTTAAGGTTGTGGGTTTATTATGTATTATTTGATTTACCTTGAATATGTATGAAAAATAAATTGTTTCAATTTAAAAAGTGTGTTTTAGTGATTCCGTATCATTTTTAATCTTTACACTTTTAATTCTGTGGAGTGGTTAAACAAGATGAGTTTAAAGATGAAAAGACAATAAAGCACTCCAATACATCCGTAGATTATGTGTGCTATCAAGTTATGAGAGCATAGCAACAGGTGACTGAGGGGGCTGGACAGAGCGCAGCTGAAGGGCAATTGTTATTGTCATTGACGAGTGTGCTTTTTATTTTGCTTCGTATATATATATAAAATAATTTTATTGATATTCGGCCATATTCCGAAAATAACAAGATTACCCAACATTCAAAATGAGAGAAACGTCAAGACAAATGTCAAATGCCAATATTTATATCATTGTGATGATAATATTGACTTTAATTTAATATTTTAACACTTTGGAAGAATAAATTAGTAGATGTGTGTGAAACACACTCTACCGACTTTTCAAATAATATCAGTACAGTAAAACCACGTTAATTCGAACCCCGATAATTCAAAATTCGCCATAATTCGAAATTTTTAAGTCCCAAATTGTGAATTTCATAGTAAATTAATCCCGATAATTCGAAAACCCCGGTATTTCGTAATTCGAAATAATTTATAGCCCCTTGCGCCGCAAATGAATACATTTCAGTTCGCGTAATTCGTTTTTTTTTTTTAAATTTGACGAAATTGAAAAATTATTTGACAAGTGAGAACAACAAATATGTCAATATCGGGTACTTTGAAACGTCGCGATCTTTGTATTAGCATAATATACATTGCTTTTTCGAAATGATTTCTTGAAATATGAAAAACATACATTTTTCACAAAATTAATGGCTTTTTAATGAGTTTTACGATTCGTGGCGTATTTCGCAATCAATTCACGGTACCTTATGGAATGCCCCTTTTCTATACATATTGTGTCGCGATCCCTAAAATTGGGGAATCCTGTGTATGCTTTCTTCAGTTGGCTGCCTTGATACGCGCGGATAATTTAGTTCGCAGCATTTGCGCTAATCCTCATACCTAAAGGCGTTTAAAATTGTAATGTTTTTGAATTTGTCTTTAGTTCGATTTTTTTTCTAATCAGTGTTTGTGTTATTAAAATATTTAATTTTCTTTGTAAGATGTCATTAGTGACTTATCTTATTGTTTCACGTATTTATTGAATATCCATAAATCCAAGTATAACTAAACATTTTTGATTATGGCCATCCATTCATGGAAAAAAAAGGTTTTCTTGCAAGTGAGAATAGCAAATATGTCAAAATGCCGCGACCTTTGCATTAACATAATAAATATTGAGTTTTCAAAGTGATTTCTTTAAATGTAAACATAAATCTAACAAACTTAACGGTTTTTCAGGAGTTTTACGATTTTTGGCGAATTTCACAAGCGCACCGCGATTTTTTTTGTACCTAAAATTTCGAATTAACGGGGGGCATATAATTTATTTTTTGGGTCTTTTGAATTTTGAATTAACGAGGTTTTACTGTATTTATTTTTATATAATATTCATCAAAATTCACTTCTATTTTAGACAAAACTCTGGATTGCAAGACCTGGTTTGCGCAATGATATAAATATAGCTTCGATATCAAATAAACAGGTATTTTTTAAGAACACCCAGACATCGTGGATGTCCGACATTACGACAAAATATTTATGTATCTATTTTAGTTTTAAATTATTATTGAATGTAGAAATTATAGAGTGTATTTAAATTATTGAGTGTAGAAATTATAGAGTGTATTTAAATTATTGAGTGTAGAAAATTGATATTGCGCCATCGTATAGGTATGTATATGCAGACCAGGGATGTTACAGAGGTCGCTTTATCGTAACCGAATTCGGAATCGGAGTTTTTAGATTTGGTTTCTCAGAACCGGAACCCGAATTGGAATCGAAGGCGGAGGCAGAAGAGAAATATGTTAAGGGCAAGTCTTATAAAGTAAAATTACAAACATTATCATCCATCAGTTTCATTTATACTGGCTTAAAAACAATACACCTACTTCGGTGTTGAAAATATGGGCATGTTTATCAATGAGCATCTATTATCAATGAGATCTTCTCAGTCCGCGACAGATGAAACAAATATGGCTTTGGAGAGATGACAAAACATTACTTTTCGTGACTTATTATAGGAATCACGAATGTCTGTGGAATACTCGGTCACCGCTATGTAAAAATAATATAGCAAGAAATAATGTTTATGAAACTTTATTAAAAGACATGAATGATTCAAATCTTACAATAAAAATTAAAAAAAACTAAAATCAAAAATATTTTGATTTATTGGTTCACTTGAATTTTCTATTTCAGTTTGCAGTTTCCATTTTGAACTAGAGTTCCTCTCTATTATATGACAAGAGCATGCCACTAATAAGCATGTGTGTTTGATTGTTAGCTTTGAGCATGCTTATTTATGAAAATGCTTAAAATAAGCATACTAATAATGAGCAAGTGTGTACAGTTGTTAGGGCATCCTGGTTTTGAGCATGCCAGTAATAAGCATGTGTATCTGTACCTTAATGCAGACATCAAAACACAGGATGCAATTTCTGCTTCCTGTCTTGGGTTTTTAATGACAACTATTTATTTAATCCCTCATACTTCACATTCCCTTCCCTCAGCACATCACTGTAATTAAACCACGTAGACTCTACTACAACTACTTTCCAGAGTAGTAAATGTAAATTAATGAAGTAAGTATACGGGCATACATAAACAAGTCCCGTCCATTTTTGAGTGTTGGAGTAACAATCACCAAAATAATATCTACATATTTTCAGAATACGGCAGATTTAGTTTTTGTTTAACGGCGCGTGAACTTTTATTCACTAATCTTCCATTTATTAAAATATGGCTTCAAAAACAGCACTGTCACTATGGAATTGAAAAAATTGAGATAAACGTATTTGTAACCAATCTTACAGCCAGAGCGGGGATTTTAAATTGATACGCCTTTTAGGGATGGGCGTTGAATGGACGGACTAGTTGAAATCAACCGTTGACGTTGCATCGACGCGTCGACCGTTTACGTTTATCGCATGGACTAGTTGAATTCGTAGACGGTGGACAGCGGACGCCGTGGTCGGTGGACGATTCGAGATTAACGCAATGCAAAGCAACGAGCGAGAGCAAGACAAAACGTCTCCGTTTATTTCTCTCTCATCTCTCGCTCTCGACTTGTAGGGTATTGCTTGTAGATGCCATAGACGTCATAGACGGCTCGACGGGTAATTTCATTTCAACTCTAAAGTACACTACCATAGAGTGCAGATCTGTGTACACGAACTATGACTAGAGATTTGAAATTTGAATACATGCGTAGGGCGAGATAGGCTTAATAAGCTATTATCTATTATTTTTTTACTTGATTTTTTGTGATGTCACGTGCGACGATTCGGTGAATTCCCAATTTTACGCTGTATAAAATAAAACAATTCTGTTTAATTATTTTATTTTTTATTGAACTAAAATTTTACTGCTTACACCTGATATTGTTGTGTACACCTACTTCTTTCTTTATTATATATAGAAAGAAGTATATAAAACAATATGTAAAAGCCTATAATGTGCGTAAACAAATAAATAATAAAATATTTCTTTTTACATATAAGCACAAGTAGCGGTTTTACTTTCCCCGAAACTATATTCCTTCGAACTTCTTTAAATTTTAAAAATTAACGTCATAAAAATAGCCAACGGTTGAGCCGTTGAGAAGCGTCGCGTTGAACCGTAGACAGTTGACCATCGTCCCGATGTTTACATAGAACGTCCGCAACGTCCGCGTAACGAAGTTGACGCGTCAACTAGTTGACGAATTCAACTAGTTGATCGTCTCGTCGATGGATGGACGTGGACGGTCTCGTTTCGTCGACGGTAAATACGTCGACGACCCATCCCTAACGCCTTTAATCAAATTCTTCTAAAACCTACAAACATCTTTTCAAAAGCGGTAGGTAATCTATTATAAAACTGTCGCTATTGCTAAATATTTTCAAATATGTCATCCTCTATTTTCATCAATTGGAAAGAGGTGGTTTTTCTTTTGAACTTCTCATATAATAATTTTTCTCATCACCATTGAACCTTTACTCGTAAGATTGGCATATTATGTTTTTCTGAATAAAGTGTGCACATTTATATTTAACTAGGTTTTTTTCTGAAAATCGTATGGCTAATTGTCAGTCAATGTGGAATTACACATACAATGAAGAGGTTTCATAGTGTTGATAATATAATATGCTGTAACATTCAACTAAAGTATATGAGAAAACTCTAAAGTTGTTGAAATCTGTCAATAAATAGCAGAGAAAAAGAATATTAAAAATAGTGTATTTTAGCGCCGAATGATTGACCTCCACCTCGCCTGTGACGTCACGCGGAGCGCGAGTAGCGATGTACACCGGGCAGGTACGAGAGATGACGTCACGCGACTCCACCGGACGGAACTAAATTATTCATGCAAAACGCAAATTTAAAATTCTATAACTTTTTTAGTTTTTGAGATGTCTTAATTATTTTGCTTTCATACTTTTGTTCAAATTTTCATTTCCATTCATTGAAAAAAATAGTAACTTCTCCATTAGCAAGGGAGAGGGTAGCTGTGTAATTTAGCATTATTTGTTGAATGTCCACGGTACCTACGTAAACTCTGACATCCAACGATATAATAAATTGTAGATTTGTTACAAGCGTAAAATCTTGGAAACTCAAAAGGAAAGGTTAACTGCCTTACTTGCATTCGTTATCGAACGGACCTTCTTTGTGATCGGGCGCGAAGCTACGCCGAAAAAAAAGTCCCGGGGAAAAAGCAACAGAGTATCGTACACTATTGTATGAATGAGAGTGTTATTTTAGTCACCGTGACTTCAAATTACCTGATTTTTCTGTCTACACGCAGAGCGTTTGTGAAATAAGTGTGCTGTGATTTGTCGTCTCTTTCAATGCGATATTTGCTACATATGAAAGCCGGCGAGTATGGGAATAACGTGACTGTATTATATATAATATATCAATGCTGACATCTACCAAAAATTTATATTTGACTTTTTTGTACCAATACATGGAAAATAGTCTCCTCAGCAATACAACATTTAAAGAAAACTGACATAAAAGCAGCCAAATGTGCACATTTTGTATGGAAAGCCAAACTCCATACAGCTCTTGTAAAATTCATTTTTTGCACGTCTTAATTTACCTTAGGGACCATCGATATCGATGATAGATCGCAAGATAAATATTACTTAGATCAGGATAAGGATTATTTATGAAAGATTACACTATGACAGATTCCAAGAAATGAAACATTAACATTAAGCATTAAACATTAAAATTACAACGTATAACATGATGAAAAAGTCATCAGTAAAAATTATCAATCAAATATTTTTTATACTTATATCTATGTTCACTTTTAAAACGGCAAAAATCAGGATCAGATAAAAAAAATTATCAATTTTTATTATAAAAGATTATTGTAGGATATTGTATTATCAAATAAAATATTTAAATATTGTTAGACAAGTATTTAAAAAAATGACTGATTCACAACAGACAATGTTGACAAAAAAATCATCCATTTGAAAGTTGTCAACCAAATATTTTTTATGTAGCTAAGTAGGTATCTAATTTACTTTTAAAACAGCAAGAATATTGGATCAGATCAAATTTTTAAGTAATTTTTATCGCAAAAGATCTTTAAAGAATATTGTAGAACTAGCTGTAACAAAAATGAGGATTCTTTTACATGCACATTTACAGGATTTCTTTTACAAAAACAAAAGAAAAAAAAAGGAAAAAATTAAGTCACGACGGACGGACAAACAACGAAATTATTATAATTGGGATCAGATAAGTAACAAACTATTGTAGGAGTAGGAAACGAAACGAAATAATGAATGAAGGAAAAGCCTTCTTCGTAATACGCCGCTTCGGAATACGATTTTCCGATACTCGTGCTACTGCGCGGTGGAGAGGGGGATGAGCAAGGGCACCGTCCGCAGGAGAGTAGACAGGAAATATTCCAGGATGCAGCCGGGCGACGAGAGCGGAGGCTCTCCAATATATTCGTTTTCTTTCTTTCTCCGATATAGGTTTTCAAGGCTGTTGGATAAGGACAGTCCTGCTGTGGGTCGGTTTTTATAAAAAAATATTGTCCATCACAAAATCTAATACGAGTAATAAAGCTGCAACAGATAATTATCAAAGATAATTATCTTGATGTATAATATTTTTTTTTAAATGTATATTTTGTTTGGTCGCCCTTGTTTTGAATATTCTGTTATCAGTTTTCTTTAAGACATGTAATGTATAATTGTTAATTTTTTTAAATAAATTATTATTTTAATAAGCTAGCCATCTTTTAATTAGAGCCTTATAATAATAAAATATATATATTTGAAATTGGCGCAAATTCACCCAACCTCAACCATTTTGCAGGGGGCGGGGCCTGGTTTTCTCGCGCGGTTTTCAATTGTTAAAAGCCATAGATAAATTTGTTACTTTTGCTGTCCCATCTATATATTTAATCTTATATATGGTATCATCCATAGATAAGATAATGTATATAGTTGGGAAAGCAAAAGTAAAAAAAATGGCTTTCAACAACTGAAAACCGCGCAGTAGTGGACACTTATTGAACTAAACTAGGCCCCGCCCCCTGCGAAATGGTGGAGGGGTTAGGTGGTGGGGATTGCGTGAATTGCACCAATTTTAATGATGCATATATTTTTTTATTATTAGGCATTACTTAAAAGATGGTTGGCTTGTTAATAAATATTTATTTCAAACAATTAACAATTATTATTAACAAAATGTGAAGAAAACAGAATATATATAATATTTATAAAACTTAAAACGAAGTAAAATAGCAGCATACCAAAATATGAATTGTTAAAAAAATATATCTAGATAATTATTTGGTAAACAGTTGTAAAAGTCAAATGTACATAAAAATTACAAATGTTCTTAGGTTTTCACGGCCACTCAGAATCTTCACTTTTGTGTTTACTGGGGTATTATGCCGTGTTGTTACGACCTTTCGGGCCGACGTTTCGGATCCCATTGCAGGGTCCATCATCAGGGCTGATGTGTTGTCTTGAATGTTGGTGTTGTGGTTAAGTATCGGCTTGCAATACCGTGCCGAAGTCATGATGTGTTGTATTGTGTTATATGTATGATTCATCTGTTGTCTGATCACTATCTCTGCGGAGTCTGCGACGAGAATGACTTTGAAGCGCCGGATACCAAGATGTTTTTAATTTGAGACCATCATCTCTATTAATGTTTATCGGATGCTTGTAGATTTCTAGTGCTTCCTTGATAAGACGCACATGGTGACTCTTAGGCTTTCCAAGGATTTTCGGTTCGAATGCAAAATGATGGCCGGTATCCAGAAAATGCTCAGCCAGTGCTGATTTTTCTGGATGACCGAGTTTGCATGCCCGTTTGTGCTCGTTGACCCTTTTAGAAATGGTACGCGCCGTTTGCCCCACGTATACTTTATCGCAGTCTTGACAATCGAGTCTATACATCTATACATCTATACATCTATAGACTCGATTGTCAAGACTGCGATAAAGTATACGTGGGGCAAACGGCGCGTACCATTTCTAAAAGGGTCAACGAGCACAAACGGGCATGCAAACTCGGTCATCCAGAAAAATCAGCACTGGCTGAGCATTTTCTGGATACCGGCCATCATTTTGCATTCGAACCGAAAATCCTTGGAAAGCCTAAGAGTCACCATGTGCGTCTTATCAAGGAAGCACTAGAAACCTACAAGCATCCGATAAACATTAATAGAGATGATGGTCTCAAATTAAAAACATCTTGGTATCCGGCGCTTCAAAGTCATTCTCGTCGCAGACTCCGCAGAGATAGTGATCAGACAACAGATGAATCATACATATAACACAATACAACACATCATGACTTCGGCACGGTATTGCAAGCCGATACTTAACCACAACACCAACATTCAAGACAACACATCAGCCCTGATGATGGACCCTGCAATGGGATCCGAAACGTCGGCCCGAAAGGTCGTAACAACACGGCATAATACCCCAGTAAACACAAACGTGAAGATAAAAATTACATTTTAATGAAAAAAATGATTACAAAGTTAGTAAATACATATGTAGGTATATGTATTTTTTTATAATAAGTCCTGACTTGATATTTATTTTACAACTAACTAACTGAACATCACGCCATTTCCTCGCAGGGGTAGGAAGGGAGGACTGAACGCCACACTCTTCTATCCTGGCACATCTCTTTTGCTTCGGCCACATTCATACATCTTCTTACATAAGTTCTACGGTTGTTAAGGTTTTTAACATCTGATAGTGCCACGTCTTATGCGAACGCCCTCTATTCTATTTTCTTAATCATCCTTTCCTCGTTCATACGTTTCACATGACCAAACCATCTCAGCGCTCCTTTCTTTATTCTGTCTACCACACTATAGCCAGCATTACATTCACTTCTATTTTTTTCTTTCCTCACTCTATCGACCAAAGATTTTCTGCACAAGCATCTCAGTGACCGCATTTTCACCGCATTCAGTATACTTTCATTCCTCCTTTGCTAACTCCAGGCTTCACTTCCATATATCAGGGTTGGCACTAGAACGCCATTATGTAGTCAACTATAACAAAATCAATCATTGACCTTTCATTTCCTCTTTTCCATGTATATTGGTGGATTCCTCTGTGTTACAAATAAAGAATATTATTTAAGTAATGAACCTACAATGAAAATGTTCAAAACAATAAATTATATGATAAAAATATAGATGTCACTATCATAATTTTTAATTTTGAAAAACAAAGAAGGTAAAGGCCTGAAATTCCTTTAATTTAATAATAATAAAAACTTAGCTAAGCTAAAAATTCAAGAGGATAATATACAATGCAATCTTCTCATTGTTCAAGCGTACACGCTGCAACTAAAAAAACTTGTATTTACTTAATAGAGTAATAAATTGTGATAATGAATTATTCTGAAGTTAAAAATTCAGAAGGAAATTATTCTAAAATTACGCATATAGAAGTGTCATTGCAATGAATAAACATAACATAATAATACAATTGACAATTACTCAAATAACATGGTATTTATTTTACATTATTAGGCTTTACCTATATGCAGCATGAAAATATTACCCATATGCGAAAGGCAAATATTTAGACATAATATAATTAAAATAAATAGAATTTAATAACGAAACTGTAATACAATCTGTTTTATTATGTGAAAGAATTGTATTATATTAAATACCTACTTTAAATTTAAAATATGTATTAATTGGATGGCGCCACGCGTGGGAAAAACACACACAATATACAGTCAAGCATACAGGACCAACTTGTCAATGGTTGTCTGTGGAAGAGCTACCTTTATGCTGAACAATATTACTTTGGACATTGATCTATTACATGTCTCTGAGAGGGCTTTCCGAAACAAGATTCTCCTACACCTTCGATATGAATTATTTTATACATACAGTGATGTGCTGCTAAAATTCTATCAATCGGTTTGCACCTTGTTATACACCAAACCCCAATTTTAATAAAAAAATTTCAAATTAAAAAAAATATCATACATTACAAAATTATTTATTTTAATTGCATAAATTATAAATTACATAAATTCCTTCCAAATAGTGTTTTGATTTTGATTTGAACCTTTAACCGTGCCGGGTCTTATTCGCCTTCTTATCATCACCTGCTGTGTGACGGTGACTTCGAAGCCATGATTCAACCAATGGCGTGGAATCCCATAGTGTCTGTGGCAAAATCAAATTAATGGTCATTAAGTCTGACATAAACAACGATATAAACAAATAGTAATGAAAAACGAAAATCCTCGTTCCGCCTGTGCAGAGCTTATTGCAATTGTATTAATAATATTTTTAGCTTTTTTGACCATTTTAGAAAGTTCATCGCGATTATCTTATATAATCTCTGAAATCATTTATATTTACTTTAAACTTAATAATTTCACTTACAATCCTTATATTATCTTCGCCAACTCTCCACGGATTGACAATTTCATCTAATTTACAGGTATTTGATTCAAAAGTATTAATTAGATCGTAAAATCCGTATCTTAAGAACCAGAGTTTTCCGAAACAAAATTATTTTAATAACCGGCTCGATAGAACCCATAGCAGCACACCACTGTATACCTATATGTATGTTAATTGAAATGTTATAAAACACTTACGAATTAAATGTATGTTTGTAATGTAAATGTTGTATATAAAATCAATTGAAATTAAATTGAAAATTTATGATAGGTTAAATAAAAACAAACATTTGTTTTTCGGATTTTTTGTAATCTGTAAATTTCGTAAAATTAAAAACGTAAATAATTTACTTGAATAGCTGTAGGGGACTGAATCAACTGGATCTATTTAGTAAGTTGAGATGCAACTCGACTAGAAGAAAGGTGTTTCGTAATCGCCGCGCGTAGGCCGCACCATGATTTTGATTGATTGCGCTGGCGCCCCATGTGTTCTGCGCCAATCGCTAGCCAGGATTCGAATTTTTAAAAATCCGCCCAGTGACAATTGAAAAGTGTCAAGTGTCGTTTTTTCGGTGAGAACGGACATTCCTCTGCGTGTGTGTTCAACATCAGCTCAATTTAGCCTTCCGGAAGAGACACACCAACTGTTCTGGATTCGACGAAGCCAGGAAACCGCAAGTACAATTTGTCCACTGTGTCGTAGTTAGCTTTGGCCCAGTGTATCTCGGGTGTCATTTACTGTCAATCATTAATCGGCGGCGATTGGAAAGGAAAACCTTTCTTTCTAATATGCGATGGTGGCGTGACGTTCGTCATCGTACAAAAGGTATATCTTTTGACCATCCTGAAGTTGGACGCCTTTTAGCACGGTCGCGACTTCTTTCGTGGAAACGGCAACAGTCTCCGGATGTTGTTTGGGAACCGCGCACTTGATCTGTTGAATATCACGGCCGCACAGCGACGCATCACAAAAAAAAAACTCAGTATATCAAGCGGCGAAAGATTCCGAGCGTCAACGCGTGTTACAGATTATCGACTCACTCCGGCCCTGTCCAGCGCATCGCTCACGCCCGGCTCGGCAGGCCAGAGGGGGACGGGGCAATGGGGACAGGAGCGTATAAAAGAGATGGAGATATTAGGTCTCAGGGAATATTATGAGTTGCGTATCAAACAGGCGTTATTTAGATATTAGGCATTGACATTCGGATAAGACTAAAATTTTAACAAGATAACTAGAAGCTTCAAAAGCATGAAATATTTAAGATTAGGACTACATGCTGCTAAAACAGTAACAAATTCATGATTCAATATAACTTTTAATGACTTTTTCATTTTACTTATTTTCTTCAAGCCTTTCAATTTTATATCTAGTAATAAATTTAAATGATCTGTTTCGTGGTGAACAATTTGAGACAAAATTACTGATTTATTTAAAATCAATCAAAATGTATATTTTATGTCCGAATACGTTGATTGCAACCAAATGTAGTTTGTCATCAATGACTAACAAAGGTAAAAAAAAAATATCAAGGTGTCCTAAACTTTCAGAAGTTCCACAATTCATGCTTATTAAACGAGCAAATGTTTAATTAGTCAATAAGAATGTGTAAAATAAACTTTGCAAGGTTTACGTCGCTTAGGCACCCCTTAAATATGTAATACTCATACAAAATAAATTTTTAAGTACCCTTACATTTCGCATAAGAAAATATCTAAAATGTAGTTTTTTGTCGAATATTTCACTCCCTCATTACACACAGGGTGAGAAAGACATTGTTTATTAATTGAATCAATATTTTATATATTCTTAAATAACAATTCGATTACACAATTTTACTTAAATAAAAATTAAATAGATTACATTAACTCTATTTTAAGCCCTCTTCAGAGATTGTCTCTGTCGTTTTGTTTTGCCCGATGGTGATAAATAGCAGTAGCGGTTTATTGAAGTTAATAGCAGTACCTATATACTTTTTGGTTTTTTTCCTTAACAATTTTAAAAAATCCAACCTGAAGCATGTCTGTTTGTTGTGTTAGACGTTGTAATGCTTCATCACTTAATAAAGAAGAGGATATAATTTGTGGCGAAATTCAAACCAAGTTATGTTGGTAGTCTATGGTCGCAGCTTTATTACTCGTGTTAGATTTTGTGATGGACAATATTTTTTTATAAAAACCGACTCACAGCAGGGCTGTCCTTATCCAACAGCCTTGAAAACCTATATTGGAGAAAGAAAGAAAACCAGTATATTGGAGAGCCTCCGCTCTCTTCGCCCGGCTGCATCCTGGAATATTTCCTGTCTACAGTGTCTACGCTCCTGCGGACGTTGCCCTCGTTCATCCCCCTCTCCACCGCGCAGTAGCACTTGTATCGGAAAATCGTATTACAAAGCGGCTGCACTTTTTTCCCTTCATTTATTATTTCGTTTCGTTTCCTACTCCTATAATAGTTTGTTACTTATCTGATCCCAATTATAATAATTTTGTTATTTGTCCGTCCGTCGTAACTTCTTTATAGTAATTTTTTCCTTTTTTCTCTTATTTTTTTTATAAATAAATAAAAATCTATCCCTTACGAGCCGACATGTAAAAGCATACAATATCCTACAATGATCTATTGTAATAAAAATGGATTTAATTTTCTATCTTATCCAGATTCTTGCCGTTTTAAAAGTGAACATAGATATACGTAATATAAAAAATATTTGGTTAATTATTCTTATTGATGACTTTTTCATTATGTCATCTGTTGTAATTTTAATGATTAATCTTTGATTTCTTGGAATCCGTCATAGGGTAATCCTTCATAAATAATCCTTATCCTGATCCAAGTAATATTTATCTTGCGATCTATCATAGATATCGATGGTCCCTACGTAAACTAAGACACCTACAAAAAATGAATTTTACAGGATCTGTGAGTTTGGCTTTCCATACAAAATGTGCTTATTTGTCTGCTTTTACATGAGTTTTTTTTAAATTTTGTATTACTGAGAAGAGTATTTTCCATGTATTGGTACAAAAAAGTCAAATAGAATTTTTGGTAGATGTCAGGGTTTACGTAGGGACCGTGGACATAAATATACATTATAATATAATATAATAAAGCCTTAAATAATAATAAGAAAATATTGAAAAAAATGATATTGCATATCTCCATAACTATAGATATTAGGTTATGGTTGCTCAAACATTTTAGACTCCTAATATAGTCAGGAATTTCCCCGCCAAGTTTCTGCTGCTTGCTCTGGTACACCCTGCATATGTTTTCCAATTGGAATTTGAAAGTTTTTATCTTTTTATTTGACTTGTATTAAAGGGATAATTTATTCTTCCAAAGTGTTTAAATATTAAATTAAAGTCAATATTTTCATCACAATGCTATAAATATTGGCATTTGACAGATGTCTTGTTTCTCTCGTTTTGAGTGTTGGGTAATCTTGATATTTTCGGAATACGGCCGAATATCAATAAAATTATTTTATATACATATACGAAGCAAAATAAAAAGCACACTCGTCAATGACAATGACGATTGCCCTTCAGCTGCGCTCTGTCCAGCCCCCTCAGTCACCTGTTGCTATGCTCTCATAACTTGATTGCACACAAAATTTACGGGTGTATTGGAGTGCTTTATTGTCTTTTCATCTTTAAACTCAACTTGTTTAAACCACTCCACAGGATTAAAAGTGCAAAGATTAAAAATGATACAGAATCACTAAAACACACTATTTAAATTGAAACAATTTATTTTTCATACATTTTAAAGGTAAATCAAACAATGCAATACCTTAAAGGTAAATCAAACCCAACCATAACCCATCTGAATAATTAATAGTCCAATAATAAATAATAATAGTAAATTTCAATTAGATTTCAAACTGCTTCTCCACCTCGCTGAAGGTGGTTCAGTGACTGGAGCCTACGCCACCAACTTCACCAGCCACCAATTTCCTAGAAGAAGAAGAAGAATATTAATTGTACATTGAATTTTGTTAATAATTTCGTTTAAATCATAGAGTTTTGTGTTTTCTGCCATTCAAACAACCTGTTTTTGTAAAAAAATATGCTTTCAGCAAATTATTACTATAATCCAAGTTGATACAACCGGTCCTAAGAAGGGATTAGAAATTTTACTTACAAAAAACAATACTCTGATGATGTACCTATAGATTATATATACCCAGATGAAGCTACGGTCATAGCGAAACCCGGTCGGTAACAATACAAAATAAAGTAGTGTTAAAACAAAGGTAATTATTTTATCAATTTAAATATAATGAATGTCCTATCACAAGAAGAAGTGTTTGCATCTTTTGCAAATTTAAAAACAAAAATAAATATATGGGAGTTGAATAAATACTTAAGAACTAATGTGAAAACAAAATTAAAAGGGTCAAATCAAGAAGGATTTCGTTTTTTATAATATTGAATATATTACATATGTCATTATCACTTTTTCTGATATCTAAAATTTCTCATTTATCTAACTATAATCCTATTATTTTTTACATGTAAAATTTCTATATCCTTCTTAGGACCGATTCATCAACTAGGATTTTAATTCTTAATGTACGTTGTGGAGTAGGGAAAAATTGATCCAGAAACATGTTCCATGTTTCATACAATGTGTTTTCATGTTAGTAATATAAAAAACATTGAATTTAAAATGATAAATGATACAAGGTTTAAGAATGTTCTTAGGATTTCACGGCCGCTCAGAATCTTCTGGTTCGTGTCTTATGTCGTGTTTTTACGACCTTTCTGGCCGACGTTTCGTATCCCACTGCGGGGTCCATCATCAGGGCTGATGTGTTGACATCAATATACCGGCATGATACCCCAGAATACACAAACCAGAAAATACAAGGTTTGATCAAAAAATATGCTGAATTTGTGAATTTCGTGGACAGTATAAGGCCAATTATCATAATTCTTTTGTGTTGGTACACTTGTTCCTGACGTATCTTGACATTGGTATGCATATGGATGCATTTTTTGTTGTTTTCACATGGATTTTGGTGTGAATGGAGTTGGCGAGGAACATAATTCCTAAGTTTATATTAAAACCAACTCTTTATAAGAACACAAAAATATACAATTATATAAAAAAAATTAAAAAATGCATACAATATACAGCAAGGCCCCACTTACATGGGGGATATGTTTCAATAAGTTCCAGCGCTAAACGAAATAGCGTTAAACGAGGCAATCTTAACACGTTAATAATGGGGACAAGTGAAACAGAACAGAAAATAAGTTACTTTATTAATTTTAATTGTAATTTTTATTTATAAATACATACTTTTAAGTACATATCTACTGATATCTATTTTTTTCATAAAACATCCATGACAATAAAAAAATTTCGAGTAAGATGACGTTAGCGATAAGAAAGGTTCGTATTCATTTGACTTTTTAATTTTTTTATGAAGAAGTCATTTAACTTCGTTTGTCTTTTCCTATTTTGTTCAGTAAGCAGTTGTCGATAATAAGACATCGCATCAATGATACTTCGTCTTGCTTTTAACCTATCATATTAGTACATAATATATCCGAAAAATTGGAAAAATCTTTTGTTTACTTACGTCGATGACAACCCATTACATAATTCTAATTTATTTGCCTGCTAGACGAATGTTATTTTATTACAAGAAATAAGCCTTTCTTTCAACGCATTGCATTAATTGTATATGTTTTCGTCTGTTTATTTATTTTTAAAAAAAAAAGGCAGATCAGCTGGTGTCCTGCATGTTTGATTAATTCCGTGTGTCCATGAATCCACAAAGCTTTATTATGACAGATAAAAGATTTATTAATTTCAGATACAATTTTCGAGAAAACATTGACAATTATTCTACAGCTACATCCCTTATTAATTAAAAAATGTAATCAAGTGTAGGAAAATTTATAATCTTAAATAAATATATGAGTATTTTGACTCCTTAAATTATCAAGGCTTAAGAGTCTAGCAGTGCGAAATCCAGCGTTTCGTACAATAATAAAAACAATAAAAAAATAAAAGCACTGACACAAAAAATGTCTACAAAAGAGTAATAAAATTTTTAAGTACGTACAAAAATATTTAAAAAATTAAACAAAACATTTGGACTTCTATCAAAATTGATATCATTTGGAATAAATAGATCCATAATTTCCGTTATACATATTGGCTAAATTATTTTTGGAAATCTGTTGAAAGTTTCTTTTGCTTTTCATCTTCAGAAATACTAATTTCGTCATCTTCGTGCACTTGCTGTTTAACTAATTCTTTAAGATCGTTGTTGGAGAGACTTTTGCCAATTGTAACTTGCAAAAATAATTCAATATCCTGCTCATTTATCGTATCCAACCTTGTTTCATTAGCTAGCTTGACAATTTCATTAACATCGACAATGGATAATCTAGTGTAAACATCCTTGCTTAGCTCCGGCCATACATTCTTCCATTCAAATGAGTTCTGGAAAGCTAGGAACGATTGATGTTAACAGAGTTTTAGTTAAATTAGTATAAACCACTATTAGAGTTTAGGCCTGCCAGTTTCGAGACGTACCCATCTCTTTGTCAGGACCAACACTACTATGTTCACAACCCTATACACCACAACCGTAGAAGGTACTGTTAACCTTGCACCAATATTTATCACATGCGTGTTAACCTTGTCAAAGACTAGCATGCACTAACTTGCCTACAGAACAATCAGGAATCTACGAGGGAGAGGGGGCGGGGTTTAAAGTGGGTGTTACCAAACTGAAACAGATAGACCTAAAATCTGGTAGTGGTTTATACTAATTTAAGTAACACTGTTATAATGTCTAACCACAAAATAATATTAATATTGATGTTGCCCACAGCATCCGTGATATTGTAGTTTTTAAAAAATCTCTACTGGATTGTTTTAAAGGACCTTCTCCATCTGCTTTTTCAATCAGTTGTTGAAATGTCCTCCGCAGATAAAAAGCCGTGATCAATTGGTTGGATTAACGAAGTTGTGATAAGTTGTGTTATATGACTTAACAACATGGAATCCACGTTAAGTCGGATAAATATGTAGCATGGCTTGGAGCATTATCAATAAAATGTAAAGCTTTCGGTTCTTGATTTTTAAATTTGCGATAACGTTTAACAAACAAATGTTCAGTAAACCAATTCTCGAAAATTTTCGTAATGATCCAAGATTTCTTATTGGACTCCCAATTTCACCGCGTAATATTGAAACAGTGAAGCAGGACCTTACTGTATTAGGGGTATAAAAGTAAAGGCAGCAGTATCCCACTGAGATATTTCTTAGATAAATACAAAAAACCTGTCACTGTCACCCAAGGAAATTTCTCTGGAATCTATGAAACCTACATCTGATTGGAAATACGTTTTTAAGGCAACTGCCACCTCTGTATTCCTTTTATATATAAGTAAAAACAAATATTTAACTTTAAAAAATTACGCCCTTTTTTTATTATGCCCTGTTTGTACCATACAATTATTTGCAAATCGAGGTCACGCGCTATTTCATGTCCCAAAATGCATGTCCCAACATGACGCGTAGTGTGCAACTTCCAAATGATCTGAGCGATCATGTCGAAGCATTTAATGATAGTATTGAATGCATCAAGCAGCGGATCGCCCCCATATAGGTAGGTACTCCAAGATATACTTGCATTGTAAATGGAGCAATCTGTAGGTAATGCAAAAAAATAAAATATTACTGTGTTTGCAACCGAGTGGAAATTACTGCTTTGGCTATTTACTATTTACAAAATTGTATATTGCCGTCTTCGCTAAGATATTTCAGTCTAAAATCGATATCAACTCTCACTTTAGTATGGAGCGGCCATTTTGTCATGTGACACATCATTGGGGGTTGATTGGTTGAAGTTTATATTGCTGCCTTTGCTTTTAAATATTTATTTAGAAACATGATTTTGGAAAGAATAGAGCTATATTTCCTATTAAATCTCGAATCCAGTACATTCTAAATTAATAATCCTCGATGACTGTATTTTTTTTTTGTATATTGTTGCCATTGCTTCTACACAATTTTTTTTTTGTATATTGCTGCCATTGCTTCTATACCCCTCATATACAAATAAACATAACTAGCAGAAATATAAGTGGTGCCTTATTTACCTGCTGCCATGGTACCAATCACGCAGGCGCTGCGCTTCGGGTAGATCGGGGTCGACCTCCAGTGACGATGCGGGCGGCATTGTCACGCGCAGCTCATCTTTGTACTTTCCAATCGACGCCCGGAACACCGCCACCGGCTTATATAGCGCGTTTTTGGTAGTCCTTGTGTTACCAGCCCACACAGTTAGTATAATCTGCTTAATAAACAATAACAAATGTGGTATTACACTGTATGTAGGTAGGGAGCTAGGGCCCGTATATTTAATCATTACTCTAATGTGTTATTTCCTTAAGGGGGGTAAGGTATTTTTTTTTTTTTTGGATTTATTTTTGTATTTTAACTGAATGCATAATATCTCAAGAATATTGTGTCAAAATTTCAAGTCGATTGGAATAAAATTGACGAAGTTATGAGTATTTTTATCCCTGTTGAATTTTTATACCTACCCGACCCTAATGCAGTGGATTCGTTCAAACACACGTGCTCTTCCCGAGGATGTTTTGGATGCCATCAAGCCTATCCTTTATGGACCTGGCATCGATGATTCAGTGTGGGGTAAGTCGATAAAATTTTCTTATGAACGTTTTATACCAGATTTTTAGTGTTCAAAACTTTAAAGCGTTTTCCCCACAACTCACGTTTTCAAAGTCGGTGCCCCTCATAACTTCAAAACTACTACACCGATCCTTTTGAAATTTTGAACACTATTGCCGTACATAATTTACGAGGTAACGCTGGAGAGTTTTTTTCAAATTTGTTGATAATTTTTATTTTTTAATAACAAATTAGCAGATTTTTTTGCAAAAAATCGCGTTTTTCCCTCCAAAGTGTTCCAAAAAAGTGAAAAATTGAAATTTCGAAAAACCCTCCCAGTGTTGTCTGGGGAAAACTATTATCTAACGAATGAACTTTGATTTTTTGATTTCAGATGATCCAGCACCAAGTTATGAGGGGCACCGCAATTCTACTTTTTTCCGAGACACGTCCGAATAATAACTGCCATTGCCGTATTTTTTAACATTTCTTCGTGAAAATTTTACACAATATTCTTCAAATGTCATACTATAATGTACCATTAGTTTTAATAAAGAAATTTTAACTGTGTCGTCACAAAAAATTCACAAAAACATGCCTTTTTTGTACGAATTAACCTTCCTCCCCCTTAAGTAACTTAAATATGTCATTTCCGTACAGAGTCATAGAAAGGTGTGCCATATGATTAAAAAGTATGACGTCATAAATATTTTTGGCTAAATGGCACAACATACATACATTTAATGCATAATTACAGATATATTGCCTTCCACGTGAATCAAATCCAATTATTTGTTTACACCAGGCTTTTGTTTTACATAAAAAAAACTGTCAACAGTGGTAATCACAGATATTACCTGACAGAGCGTGCTAAATAATGGATATATCTATGTATAAGGACGGCCGCATCATTAATTTACGAACACATAAAAATTACCAAAGTGCAGACCAAATGCTATGTTCTGAATAGAAGATCTAGGTGTTAGGTTAGGCACTGTCAGGTACACCCCTTGAACGAGTGTGTAATGATTCTGCACATGGGTCTAGGTATGTACTAGTAAAACTCCATTAATTCGAACCCCAATAATTTGCAATTTCGGAAAAAAATATTTCGATTTGTGAGTGAGAAAAAATATGTCAATACCGGGTAAGTACTTCAGTTATAGAAATGTCACGATCTTTGTATTAGGAAAATAAATATTGCATTTTTGAAATGATTTCTTGAAATAGTTTACAGACATTTTTCACAAAATTAATATCTTTTATACTGTTATAGGATTTTTGGCGAATTATGCAATCGCATTACCATTTTTTTGGTGCCTTAAATTTCTAATTAACAAGGTCTCGCATAATTCTAAATGTTTTTTTTGGTCCTATTAATTTCGAATTATCGAGGTTCTACCGTACTATTAATTCAAATTTTTGAATAGGTATCGTGTAGGTGCTGAATTCTTAAGGTTCTTTACCGGCCTACCGTGATGTGAAAATATGTACACATTTTATAATTTAGCGAGCCCATATGTTGAAAGTCAAACACCTGTTATTTGCATACATTCATAAATTAGATAAAAATCTCCGCAAAGAAGATGTTACATTTTTCTTTACTCACACTTGCATGTTCATCTTGTAGGGTTAATTCCCTCATATCTTGTTGGAACCTTTTGACATTCTGCGGATCGACTAGACCAACATTGGTACATATACCAATCACATCTGTAGAGAAATAAATGGAAATATTTAGAATTAAATCACAAATCAACGTGTTCGTGCGTCCGCACGGATGATGTTTTCTGCAATACTAATTTTTAAAAAGTAGATTTTAGTAAATAAGCATTTAATGGTTAATAAAATTACACAATGCATAAGTATGACGAAGAGTTTTATGTCCTTAACATTACTTAGATACGGAAAGACAGGCTTGTGCAATCTCTGGTCCTTTGGAATATTTTTGTGTGGTATGGAATCATGGACTCTAAAGGAAAGGAAAAAAAATGACAGATTGATGCCTTGACTCGAGATGACAGAATGTGAATAGAGTACTGGAGACACCTCCCAAGGACAGCGAGACGCGCAAATGTCCGCATTCTACGTGATATACCTATATCTTTCTATATCTTTTTTTGGTATCTCGAGGAAGGAGAAGATAATTTGTTTAATTTTCGGTAAGTTATGGGATTTTCCTTGTGAAAATCCATCCTCCATTATTTTAAATGTGTTATTAGATAGTTATTTTATTGAAATAGGTCACAAACACGGAAAAATGGGAGAACAAAGCGAAAACACAGTTACCTACCATAGAAAATAAACAAATTACAATGACAAACAACATAGAAAAGAAAGAAAAGAGAAAGCACACGTTTCTAATATGTTTAATTTTAAAATGCTTGTGGGTATTCAATTTTGCTGCTTTTTAAAAAAAGCATCTTTTTATCTGTATAATAGTAGGTATAAAAAATGTAGTAGGTATGTAAAAACATGCGCGTATTCGAATGCAGCATTGTGTCAAAGTCAATCCGTGAAGAACTTTCTGAGATTTAAGATTTTGAACAAACAAATATTTACATTTATGTACATTGATAGCTGTTAATAGCCGGAATAAATTGTTTTCTTCAAAAATAAACATTTAAAAAAATATATCATTACTATAAATCTTTAAAGAAAAATATATAATAGATTCTGTAACTTCTAGATCATTTCTAAATTTAAAAACCCCGAATATAAGACAAGCGCAGCCCAGAAACATTATTCCTTTGTAGGAATTAAAACATTCAATTCAAAAATTAAAAAGAAGTAACCCACAAAAACCAAGTTTTACAATACTCCCATTCTCATTTTCGGGTTTCGTGTCTACCATATGCGTCGGAATCTCCATACAACTAACTGAAAAAACTATTAAAATTTCTATAAATCCAAAATTATACTATAATTATTATATATTTTTTTTTAACTAAATTTGATAGATCTTTTTGATCGTCGCCACAAGTCTGCTTGCAAAGTTTCAGCTTGATTCGATCACGGGATTTTTTTTTGTCAGACAAGCAATCAATCATTCAGACGCCACGAGTTAATATAAAGGGAGTAAAAAAAAAAGACCTTATTTAAGACCATCATTTAAAAATTAACTAAAAAAAAATATTTTAACCTTCCAGCGGGCGCGCGGCCATAAAATTTACGACAATTGTACCTTATCGCTTCCCCCACTTTTACCACTGAGTCGCAAGCATCGAGCTCCGAGCTATTCGAGGGTCAGTGTCTCCCTAAACTACAGACGAACCGGGTGTGCTTAGAAGTTTTTGTTATTCATTGATATTTGGAAATTTCCGTTGAGAGTAAATTTTACAACACGCCATAAAGTGTAAGTATATTAAATAAACTACTTTTTTATTTTTATTTTTCATTTATATTGTTTCTTTTATAGCGAAATGTGTTTTTTGTATTTAAGACGTGTTTCATTATGGAGATGATGAGACAAGATGATGAAACCTACTTTCCCTCGAGTGACAGTGAGTTTCCGGAAGAAGAAATCCTTTACATGCAAAAAACATTCTGCAGTTGAGGTGGTTTGCAACAATTGTAAGGATGAGAATTAATAAATAATAAATATTGATTCTAAGCATGTTCCTAGGTTTTCACGACCACTCAGAATCTTCTGGTTTGTGTCTTCTGGGATATTATGCCGTGTTATTACAACCTTTCTGGCTGACGTTTCGGATCCCATTGCAGGGTCCATCATCAGGGCTGATGGACATGATGTAATAATACGTAATACCCCAGAAGACACAAACCAGAAAATGATTCTGATTAATATGTTGTTAAAATATTTTGTTTTGAAATATAAACATATTTAGAGTGCTATTTCGTTTTTTGTTTAATGAATTCAAATATATATTTTTTAAAGTACTGTCATTTATCATTTTTCATAACCTTACAGAAATTCCCTATCATTTATATAAAGAAAACAACATTTACATGGAGAAAACTTGATGACGTAAAATTTACGGGAAGCGCCCGCTCAAGGAAAATTAATCAGCGCGCCCGCTGGAAGGTTAATAATCTATTAAATTAATTAAGTCATAACTCCACCCTTTTCAATTGCTACATACAACAACAGGCTATCGACGAGGTGAGAGAAGAAATGAGAGATTGGCCCGGCGTGAAAATTGGCGTGGAAGGACAAAAAATTGACATGATCAGATATGTCGACGATATTGCACTGCTTGCGGAGTCGGAACAAGAATTATACGAGGCTCTGAGAAGGATGGAAAAGGTTTTGGCAGATAAATACAACATGAAAATAAACAAAGACAAAACAAAGTGCGTGGTTGTTGGAAGAGAAGAAGTGAAACATGGACCATCGGCCAGAGCATGTCCGGGAGGCTAGCGGCCTTTGAGATGTGGTGCTACAGGCGCATGGCGAGGATCCATTGGTCTGAACATATCCGAAATGACGAGGTGTTGAGCAGGGTGGGCGAAAAGAGGCAGCTCCTTAACAGAATCGCCCAACAGCGAGCAATTTGGATGGGCCATAACATAAGGCATCCGGGCCTGCTTTTAACCATCGTCGAGGGAAATGTTGAAAGCAACAATCGTAGAGGCCGCCCGAGATTAAGCTACATAGACCAAATTATCGGAGATGTGCACTGTAGCACCTACCAAGAGATGAACAGGCTGGCAGGTGACAGAGAGGAGTGAAGAGGGCGAGAGCTTGTTGCAGACCAATCCTAGGATTGCGACCCGAAAAAAAAAAAAAACTCCACCCATAAGTACGATCGTCAGCTCTTTAATGGCGAATAAAATGTTTTTATTGTATGAATGTATTCATAAAATGATGTGCTATGATATGCCTAAATAAATTTTTTAAAATTAAAATTATTCTGGTACGGCTATACTGATAAATTTTCTGATCATTATTTTAGTATTTTTAATTTTTTTCAGATGATTACAACTGCCGCCACTATCATGGGTGTTATAGAACACTTTTAGAAGAATGTGTTTAGTGCTCTCTTGGTACCTTTACGTTTTTTTAATTGATTATTTTACAATTTGTAGTTTAAAAACAATAAATATACTGTAAAAGCTAAAAAATTAAAAACCATTTGTTTTACTAAAAAATATCCAGAAATTCACCTATTTTTTACCATTTTATAAGAATACCCCTTAATTTCAAAATAATAAGTATGTAGATGTGACACTTATAAAATTCATTTATTAAAAAATTAAATGTTATTTACCAAAAACCTTTCCGGTCTTCGGATCCGTCAATTTGCTAATGGGAGTGAAAAACTTGGGATTATCTTCTGTTTCGTCTGTGCATTCTATAACTCTAGTATTATCATTTAGAGTTATCTCATAGTCGTTATCCATACTCGTGTGGCTTTTTTCGGCTTTTTTGATAGTAAAACATTCTATGTAGTACACTCCATCTATCTGAAATATAAAAATATTAATAACTATAATAATAATTGCTAATAACACCGTCAGTAGGTATAATCCCAAAGCATTTTTCCAATCCTGTATTCTTGGGATTAAGAAAGGCCAATCCAGGGATACTGCGGGCAGCGGGATTGGCCAGACAGACAAATGTGAGGAAATAATAGATAAGAAAGGAGTAGTATATGATTGAAAGTATATTCTAGTTATTTATTAAAATTTTGGCACTTATTAGATAACGTTGTATGAAGTGTTCACTTTTTCTACAATAGATGTCGCTAGTGTGCAATATGTACTAGTTATGTCGGCGGAATTTACTGCGACTTCTCTCAAGGGTTGAATCAGTGTCGTTAGAACAGGGCGCCAAATTCTTGATAGTTTGTAACTGTCATCTCTATTGAAATTGGGATGTTTGTATATTTCAATGGACTCCCTCACTAATCTGGGTATAAGGTGCGGTTATGTTGAAAAGATTTTTGTATTGTCAAATCTGATGAAGTGACTGATATTCCCTTTGGATGCATGTTCGCAGATTGCCGATATATTGGAATTGTTGTTTTTAATTGCTCCAATATGTTCCTTCAATCGTGTAGGTTTGTAGAACACTCCACAATCGCATAGCACTCTGTATACACCTGGAGACTCGAACAGTGTGTTATCTTTTACACAACCTAACATACGTCAGAAAGAACTATGTGGGCTGAAAACTGTTTTTATATTTAATTTCAACAACACCCGGCTGATTTTGTCAGTAAAACCTCTGATGTAAGGTAAGTATTCTTTATTTCTTGGAACATCGCATATGCTAGATCATTTTCTTGATGTTTGACACTAATTAAATAGAATAAGCCTGATAAATCCTGTTGTATTTTTTCTCTTAGCATATTTAAAAGGAGTGTCTTCATCTTCTCAGAAAAAAAACTTTTTGAGTCAAACCCGCAATTAAGGCTTTTTAATTCCGGCCTTGCGGGTCCAGAAAAACGTTTGGCATCCCGTACCCCGGGATCATATTCCCTAGCGTAACCAGGAACTGGGCCCTTTGGATTATGACTTGTATGGCTTTTATTTTAGTTATTTATTGAATTGTCACAAAAAAAATTTACGCTTCAACGGGCCAAGAGGCCCAATTACAGAAGTGAAACACATTAACCAAACACCCAGGCTTGAGTAAATCACAAAGATTAATTGTGACCTCTCCGGAAATCGAACCCGGAACCCTCGGTGTGAGAAGCCAGTGTCATGCCCACTGGGGTACGAGGGCCGCTTGTGCCCGAGATATTTAAATATTCGGAATTTTGTTGTTTTAATTACTTCAAATTTATTTAATTATTTCATTACCAAAGCATGCATAGGATTTCCTAAATTTTGGGAATGCTACACAATATGTATAGATAAAGTGGATTCCACAAGGTACTGCAAATACACCCCATGTGGCAGCACGCAATCAAAATGTAATTTACTCAAAATTGGAGTCACGGGGGTTCTAGTTATAGGCTATGCCCCCATTAATTCTGAAAAGGACGAAGTGAAAAATGAATTTTGGACGAATGTTAGGGATGCAATGAACGTGAAACGAAGCAATGAAATAATTATTTTCGCAGGTGATCTGAATGACTGGGTGAGAACACGAAGAGATGGCTTCGAGGCTGCCCTCAGTGTGTATGTTGACAACAAGATGAATGAGAATGGTAAAAGTTTGCTTGAGGTATGCTTGGAATGGAATCTTTTTGTTTCAAATACCTTTTTTGATCACAAAAGAATCCATCAATACACATGGGAGAGAGGGAATGAAAGATCGATTATTGATTTTGTTGTGGTTGATTCTAGACTAAGGGCCGCTACGGTTGATACTCGGGTATTTCGAGGCGCCGAGATGGAAATTGACCATTGTCTTGTAGTCTCGAGAATTAACTTGTTTCAAGGCTGGCGGTCCAGAAAAAGAACTGTACCGGCTCCGTCTAGAATCAAAAAAGAGAATTTGCAAAAGGACGATTTTAGGGAGAAGTTCGAAAGGAAAATTGTTGAAAGGCTGAGTGTAAGGAGGGTGAGTGATCTTACGATAGATGATGCACTTAAAAAATACCCTTTGCGAATCAGCGAAAGAAGTCTGTGGAACAGCTAAGCAGGGAAGGAAGAAAGGGGATGTATGGTGGGATGATGACATAAAGGAATTAGTGAGAGAAAAAAGAAAAGCGTGGCTCTATCTTCTGACAGTGAGTGAAGATGAATACGCGGGGGCAAAAGATGCGTGTAAGAAAAGAGTGAAAGCAGGTGTGAAAGAAAGGAAAGAGCGGCTGAAAAGAGAGGAAGGTTTGAAAATGTCTAAGAATTTCGGGGAAACATCAAATTTTTCTGGAAGGAGGTGAAAAATTCTCAATGTGGGATGGAAAGTAATAGTATGAAAGCTATTAAGTCAGTGAATGGAGAAATGTTAATGGATGAGGATGGAATAAAAGATAGATGGATGAATTATTTTCAGGAAACGTATGAGAGCGAGGAGTCTGTAGTAGAGGAACCCGTCGAGATACTCACGGAGAGAAGTATGAATGATGAAAATGAAGTCAGCGAAATAAGTATGGAAGAAATAAAGTGTGCAATAAAGCATATGAAGAATGGTAAGGCTGTGGGGTATGATAACGTTGCCACCGAATATATCAAGGCTGGTGGCCCATTAGTAATTTCGTGGCTTCATACTCTATTTAATAAATGTTTGAAGGAGAACCATACCCCTTTGGATTGGAGGAGAGCAGTTATAATGCCCCTGTACAAAGGTAAAGGGTCGAGAATGGAATGTGGGAATTACAGGGCAATAAGCCTTTTAAGCTCGGTTGGCAAATTTTATGGAAGAATTTTGATAGAAAGAGTAAGGTCGTTGACGAAAGAAAAGGTATGGGACGTGCAAGGGGCCTTTGTGGGTGGAAGAGGATGTATGGATCAGATCTTCTCTCTACGAGTGTTGACGGAAAAGTTTTTAGCGAAAAACCAAAAACTTTTCTGTGCATTTGTAGATCTGCAAAAGGCTTATGATAAGAGTTATAAGAGGAAAGTTATGGAAGGTACTCTCTGGTTACAAGGTGAACAGTAAACTTATACAAGCAGTTGCATCCCTTTAAGAGGGGAGTACTGCGTGTGTAAGAATCAATGGATCATTCACACCATGGTTTGATATAACAAAAGGTGTCAAACAGGGTTGCGTAATGTCTCCATATTTGTTCAACTTGTATATGGATAATTGTGTGAAAGAACTGGAATGTATGAATGTAGGAGCGAAAATGAGTAATTTGATTGTATGCTGTTTACTGATGAGTATTACTGGCAAATAGTGAACAAGACTTACAAAGTCTAGTAAGCAGGATGTACGATGTATGTAAGGAAAGTGACCTTATTATGAATGTAAACAAGTCAAAAGTGATGGTATTCGAGAAGGAGAAAAGTAAAACAACATGTGAAATGAATGAATGTTTGGAACAAGTAGATGAGTTTGTGTACTTGGGAAGTATGTTCGATAGAAGAGGGAATGTTGAGAAAGATATCGAGAGGAGAGTGACTGCGGGGAATAGGGTGAACGGTGCTTTAAATGCAATAATTTCTAATAGAAATATGTCTACCGAAGCAAAACTAGCGGTACATAATGGAGTTCTGGTACCGACACTAATGTATGGAAGTGAAGCCTGGAGCTGGCAGAAGAGGAACGAAAGTAGATTGAATGCAGTGGAGATGAGATCCCTTAGACGTATGTGTGGCAAATCCATGTATGATAGAGTAAAGAATGAAGATAATAGAAATGAATCTAAAGCTCATCATAGCATAATTCATAGAATAAAAATAGGGTCGCTCAGGTGGTTTGGGCATGTTGAGTGAATGAATGAGGAAAGAATGGTAAAAAAGATATATAATGCAAGTGTTGATGGCACCAGAAAGAGAGGGCGACCACGGAAGACGTGGCATGACCAGATTAACCAGATACTGGGAGATGGTCCTGTTAGAAGCCTCAACAACCGTCGAGCTTGCATGAGAAGATGTATGAATGTAGATGAGGCGAAAGTTGTATGTCAGGACAGAAGAGTATGGCACTCTATCCTCTCTGCTGATAGAGAGTCTCTCTGATGGTTAGTTAGTTAGTTCGTGTGATGCAATGATTTCAATAATTGGGCCTGTTGAAGCCTTCAAAAAATTAAAATAAAATATGTGATGAGACATCCAGAGAAGTGTGACATCTTGCACCTCATAATTTTGCCTTTGTCTCTCCACTGCTCTCTCTCTCACTCTCTTCCATTACCTTCCATCCATCCATGTTGTTCACTTCTTGTAACCATTTCTTTCCCCCCCCACAGCGGCTATATCGTCGGCCCATCTCTTTTGAGGTCTTCCAACGCCCCTTTTATTCTCTCAAGGTCTCCACTTCAGATCTCTGGGAGTCCAATTTGTGGTATGCTGCCTTGCAAATTGCCATGCCCATTGCCACTTTAGCTTCACACATGATGCATGATATCCACTACTCTTGTTCTGCGCCTAATGCCTAACAATACAGGGAAAGATTACCGGAATTTGGAACTCTGCAAGGAGGAGAACATCGTGGTCTAAGGTATAAATATTTATGAACTTCTGTTAACAAACCCATAAAATACAAACTGATGTTCTTTCGAGCCAAAAATATCCATGCAAATTATACCTACTAAACGATTTTGATTACACCATGTCAAAAAATTGTGCGCAGTGAGTATGTGCACCGACTTAAATGAGATTTTTAGCAAACCCACTACAGTCATTTAATAAACCATTAATTTTAATATGAACCCTGATTATTCAAATTTTTTTAAATCTACAAATCCCAAAATGTGAATTTCATATAACTTGATATTTCGAAAACCCCGGTCATTCGTAATTTGAATTTTTTAGCCCTTTACGCCATAAATCAATACATTTTAATGCACATACCTAATTCGATTTTTTTCTGAAATTTTGTCAAATTTAAAAAAAAAAGATTTTTTTCGTAAGTGAGAACTACAAATATGTCAATATCAGGTATTTTAGTGATAAAAATGCCGCTATATTTGTATTACCATACTAAATATTGCACTTTCGAAATGACTTCTTGAAATATGCAAAGATACAGACGTTTTTCACATAATTAATGGCTTTTTTCATGAGTTTTGGCGAATTTTGCGATTGACACAGCGATTTTTTTTGGTACCTTAAATTTCGAATTAACGAGGTTCTGCTTAATAACCCAAGTTGATACAACCGACCCTTAGAGATAAACGTGGTTGACACAGTTTGTAATTTTGAATTTATCATTACGCCATGTTACATCATTTGCTACTGTTCAAGTTAAACTAAACACTTGTTATATGAAAACCGCTGGTCATTGCACAAATCATTATTGCTAGATCAAAGAAACAAGTCAGTTTTACGTTATGTTTTTTTTGATGTTCAATGTTTTGAATTGACATATATATATCTATACATCGGTATCTCTGTATAAATATTGGTAACTAAATTTACTCGTATTACATCTTGTACAATCAATGCATTTCACAGACATTAACATACCTTAAACACATCGGTGAATCTTTCACACTGTTTATCGAATGCCGTGGCGCAGATTTCTTTACTCTTATCACCCAGGTTCATCCTGAAATATATTCTTTCCTCCCTCCTCTCGGTGCCCTTGGTTTTGACTTGGGCTTTGATTTTCCAACTGCAGTACCTGAATGTTAGAAAATTATATACATTATATCATAAAGCAGCATTACATTTTTTCTATTCATAAGAAAACAAAATGGCACTTGTACACCGCTCAAGATAAGGGTCTCTGCTGATTTTTTTCAAACGCAATGAACAAAGACAAAAATGGATCCCGTATGATAAACCCATTTCTGATTTCTAGACGTAAGATAACGGTCGATAAATCAGAAATGGAATTATGGTGAACCCAAAATATGAAGGAGTTACACCGTTTTATAAAATTATGATTCTGTGTAGAAATAAAATTTTCAAGAGATATTTTAACATGGTTTACATATCTAAGCACCTTATTTCTTAAGGTACATATGCTCCGGTGACTGAAATAAATGGTGGTCAAGGGGCGTGATGTCTGGTGAGTGGGGAGGATGAACTTCTCAACCAAGCTCAGAAAATTTTCAAGTATTTTCCTGGCAGCATGCAGTTTCGCATGTTGAAGGATACATACACTCAGGGTTCGAGGATATATATCACGATATTTATGGCTCGATTTTTATTTTTGATATATATCCAAGAAAACTTTCTGCAACTGTTAATAGATGGCGCTAGTTGTATTTTAAAAAATGCTACAGTTTTTTTTAAATATCTGCGGTCGTTACTTGATGGCGCTAGTTGTATTTTAAAAAGTGCTATGGTTATTTTCTTGTTTAATTTGTTTCATATAAACCGTTTTTTATTTCACACAAAGAAACAAACACCCATAACACTACATTAGAAAGAGCAACTTTTATAACTTATATATAATAATTGTATTGCATGGCAACACCGATGTTCCACCACCAGAGGGTGCTGCGGTGCATGCGGAAGGCGGGAAAGGTGGAGGCACATGAGACGGACCGCCATTTTTGAACGGGCCACTTCTCTTCTTGACGAGCGTGTGTGTGGTCGCGTTAACTATTGCTTTATCTGTTGTATCGTTATATCTAACTAATAAACTGTTTAACCTTGAGAACAACTTTTAGTCTTTACAATTCAGAAGTGGGATTAGTGATTTTGCCGTTGAGCTACGACAGAGACGATTATAGATCCGGCGAATCACCCCACGTGTTGTTTGTCAATAAGGGACGCTAAGCCGCCATCTTGTTTTTTTTGTGATAGCACGTGTTTGTTGTGTTGATTATTTCCTTAAGGGTGTTAAATAACTGAAAATGTCGAGAAGCGGGCGTTCCTCCGACCGATCGCGGGAAGAATCACGCGAGCGTTTCCGCGATAGGCCCCACGAGCGCCAAGACGACGAGGATTGGGAACCTTCGAGGGTCGTTTTCGAGAGACTGCTAGCGACCCGACTGGAAGGGATGCTCGAGAAATATCTCGACGAGAGAGGCGCTGGCAGCTCGCAGCAACAAGCCCGAAGTGTTTCGTCTGCTGGACCATCGGTGAGAGCGGAGATCATTCCTAGCTTCGATCCGGATGACAAAGCGTGCACTGTTTCCGCCTGGGTAAACAAAATCGACGTGCTGGGGAAGGTGCACGGCTGGGATGATTACGCCAAGTCGTGCTACATGCAGACGAGGCTACGCGGCTCGGCTCGCCGGTGGTACGACCAGTTAGAGGAGTATGATATGACCTGGGGCCAGTGGAAGACCGCGTTGGAGCGCGCATTCCCGCGGCACGTCGAATACGCCGATCTCCTGGAGGAGATGATGAAGCGCACGAAGCGTGAGAACGAGTCCATGACTCACTATTATCACGAGAAGATGCTGTTAATTAAGAGATATCGGTTGGATGACGAGGCAGCTATCTCGTGCGTCATTCGCGGGCTACCCGTGGAACTTCAGCCCCACGCCAAGGGCTACCGTTGCGCGACGCCCGAAGAGCTCTATGCTGGGTTCCTGTCCTCCCAGGAAAACTTCAAGGCGCCGTCGAGTTCTGCGAGGCAAGCGGGAAGTGGAAGTGCGGGCAGGAAGTTTGCACGCGATGTTACTAATGATCGGCGCGAAATCAGAGGCAAGAGGAAGGATCTCTGTTTCCTGTGCGACAGACCAGGGCACATCGCTAGATTTTGCAGATCGAGCGACGCCAACTCGAGCAAGAGATGTCGGGTTTGCGGGAAGATGGGGCACCTGAGCAGTGCCTGCTTCAAGCGGAAGAAGGCTCAAGAGGCGACCACGGAGCAGGTCAAACTTATCAGCTCCGCAGAGTTGAGTAATGCCTACCGGAAGGCGGTTGAAATCAACGGAGTGAGGCTGAGAGGCTACATTGACACAGGAAGTCAGTGTAACATAGTGACCCTGAGCTCGTCGGATCGGGCTAAACTACGTGTGTGCCCATCTCACACCATTTTGAGAGGCTTCTCGGGCGGAGCAGTGGCAGCGCTGGGGACGGCGTCATTCGTCCTTAAAGTGGATGGTTTGATGCTGGCCACTTCAGCCTTGATTACCGATTGTGAAATGGGCGAGGTTGATGTTCTGATTGGCCAGCCCATAATCAATCAACTTGGGCTCTCTTTGGTTGTTCAGGGAACAAATGTTCAGTTGGTTGAGGATGTGGAACAGAATCCCGTGGAGAAAATAACTCTGTGCCCAGAGCGAGACGATGTGGTATACAATGTCGTATGCCAAGAAGACATTTGTGTTCCTCCTTACACCATTCAGCGTGTCAGGGTGGTTGTTTCAGGTGCAGAGGACGGCTGCTTTTCGACCACACCTCGCTTCTTCGATTTGGGTCCCTTAAGCTACATGTTGCCCGCAATGCTCTTGAAGGCTGGAGATGCTTGCATGAGCGTCCACAATATTGGCCAGGAGGAGGTGACCTGGAGACGGGGACAACTGATGACGCGAGCGCTGGCTTGTGTCGGAGCCCCGGAATGTCAGCCTGACGCCTAGAGAGCGGTGAGTAGTACTTTATGTTGTATGGTAGAGACTGTTGACCTGGATATAGGCGAGGTAAGTTCCAAGGAGCGGGTTGAATTGATGAAAGTACTCAAGGATTTCAAGTTGTGTTTTGCTAGCGGCACTACAGATCTTGGATGTACTCATTTGGGCAAGATGAACATCAAGACAGTGAATGAGGTACCAGTCTATTATAAACCGTATAGACTCCCCTTTGCAGAGCGTAGGATAGTGCAAGAGAAGGTTGATGATCTTCTGGCTAGTGGAATTGTCCGGGAGTCTGAGTCGGATTATGCAAGTCCAGTGATTCTTGTCCGAAAGAAGACTGGCGATTATAGGCTATGTGTAGACTATAGAGCTCTCAATGCAGTCACTATCAGAGATAGATTTCCACTGCCTCATATTGAAGACCAGGTCTGCAAGTTAGCAGGTAAGGTCTATTTTACTAGTCTTGACTTAGCTCAGGGATATCATCAGGTACCAATGGCCGAGGATTCAATAAAGAAAACTGCTTTTATAACACCAGATGGACAGTACGAGTATCTACGCATGAGTTATGGTTTAGCCAATGCACCTTCAGTATTCATGCGTACAATAAGGAAGGCTTTGGAGAGGATTCCGAGTGACCACATCTTAGTCTACATGGATGATATCTTGATACCATCAGGAACAGTCGCCGAAGGCTTAGCTTTGTTGAGGGTAGTCCTGGATCTATTGTTGAAAGCTGATTTGAAAGTCAACTTGCAGAAGTGTTCATTTTTACAGACCAGAATAACCTATTTAGGTCATGAGGTTTCCAGTGAAGGCATAGCGCCAGGTACTAGCAAAATTTTAGCGGTGCGGCAGTTCAAAACTCCAACAAATGTGCATGAAGTCAGACAATTCATGGGTTTGGCTAGTTACTTCAGGAAATTTATTTGTGGTTTTGCAACTATAGGCCGCCCATTGACAGAATTGACAAAGAAAAATGTAGCCTGGGAGTGGGGCACGCCTCAGGTAAAGGCGTTTGAAACGTTGAAAGAAAAATTAGGCTCCCGACCAGTACTGGCCATATATGATAGGGATTTAAAAACAGAGTTGCATACAGATGCCAGTAAGCTGGGCTTAGGTGGTATATTGATGCAGGTTCAGCAGAATGGCGATATTAAACCGGTAGCATATTTCAGTCGAGTAACATCAAAGGAAGAAGAATTTTATCACAGTTATGAGTTGGAGACCTTAGCTGTGGTAGAGTCGATTAAACGATTTCGGATTTACTTGTTTGGTATACATTTCAAAGTCGTAACTGACTGTGCAGCTGTCAGAGCGACTTTAGTAAAGAGAGATATGATCCCCAGGATAGCTAGATGGTGGCTCATGATACAGGAGTATGATTTGGAGATAGAGTACCGCTCTGGAGATCGCATGAGACACGTGGATGCTCTAAGTCGTAACCCAGCTTGCACTGAGGTGAGTGTTTCAATGATTAGCAAAGATGACTGGCTACTTTCGCTGCAGTTACAAGATCAGAGAATCAGTTCAATCGTAGATCAGCTTAATAGTGGAAGAGCTAACAAAGACATTTGCAATGATTTCTGTATTAGGGAAGGCCGAGTATACCGTAAAACATTGGCAGGTGAGAGATTAGTTGTTCCAAGAATGGCTAAATGGATGTTGATCAGGAAATATCATGATGATATTGGTCATCCGGGGTTTGACAGATGTGAGAAGCTGATTAAGAGTGAATTTTGGTTCCCAAAAATGACTAGGTTTATTCGGAAATACGTGGCCGCCTGCATAAATTGTGCTTTTGCTAAGGGTCAGTATGGGAAGAGAGAAGGTAAGCTTAACGCCATTCCAAAGCCAGATAAACCTATGCATACCCTTCATGTGGATCACTTGGGACCATTTGCAAAAAGTAAGTTGAACAATAGCTATCTGCTTGTCGTTGTTGATGCGTTTTCAAAGTTCGTTTTTGGGCATCCTACACGAACTTTGAGTTCGGTGGAAACGATCAGGAAGCTAAATGAAGTGTTTAGTATGTTTGGGATTCCTTCCAGGATTGTGTCTGACCGAGGTTTGGCTTTTAACAGTCGACATTTCAGGCAGTTCTCCATTGACAAGCAATTTAGACATATCTTGACTGCAGTGGCCACCCCACGAGCAAATGGACAAGTGGAAAGGACCAATCGCACTCTGCTAGATGCAATGCGTGCCACAAACTCTGATCCTAGGCTATGGGATGCAGAATTACCAGATATTCTTTGGGGCATAAACAATACAATTAGTTCCAGTACTAAATTTACACCCTTTCAGTTGATGTTCCGGCACAAGAACAGCTTGCTTGCAAACTTGAGGGAGGGCAGTGATGAGGATGTCCTTGGAGCGGATCGACAGCTGGAGGAGCGTCGGGATGAGGCTCAGAAGAACATGGAAGTGGCAGCTGATCGTATGAAGGAGCAGTACGATAAGCGTAGGAAAGAAGCTCGTAAGTATAAACTTAGAGAACTTGTATTGTGGAAACAAGGTGTTGTGAAAGGAGGTGCTGGAATCAATCACAAGATTGATTCCATTTACAGTGGGCCTTATAAAGTTACTAAGGTTATGGCTGATATTGATCGGTATGAGATCACAAGTATAAAGGGAATGCGTGGGTATAAAAGTTCACTGCTTTAGTAGCCGCAGATGCACTGAGGCCATATAAGGGGGCACCTAAAGATTCGAGCGAGTCAGATAGCCAAGGGAGTGAGGTGGACCGGGATGATTTGATAGATCTCCTGGAAAGCTAAAGTGTCACCTTTGTGACGATTCACCGAGTGTCACCTTTGTGACAGCCAAGTGTCACCTTTGTGACGATTCTCCGAGTGTCACTTTTGTGACAACCAAGTGTCACCTTTGTGACGATTCACCAAGTGTCACCTTTGTGACGATTCACCGAGTGTCACCTTTGTGACAGCCAAGTGTCACCTTTGTGACGATTCTCCGAGTGTCACCTTTGTGACAACCAAGTGTCACCTTTGTGACGATTCTCCGAGTGTCACCTTTGTGTGACAACCGAGTGTCACCTTTGTGACGATTCTCCGAGTGTCACCTTTGTGACAACCAAGTGTCACCCTTGTGACGATTCTCCGATTCTCCGAGTGTCACCTTTGTGACGATTCTCCGAGTGCCACCTTTATGACATCCACCTAGTGTCACCTTTGTGACTGGTATTTGGTAACACTTCGTAACCGGTATTTGGTACACCTTAAGTGAATGGTATTTGGTACGCCTTAGTGAATAGTATTTGGTACACCAGTGTTGGGTATTTGGGTCACCTAAGTGACCGGTATTTGGTACACATTAGTGACTGGTACATGTGTCACTTTAATAACTGGTATTTGAGTCACCTAATTGATTGGTATTAATGATCAGTGGTATGTGCGACCTGTGAATTATCTTCGATCCTGACATCTTAAAAAAAGAAAAAAAAATGTTATAATGTATGTGACTGATTTCTATTATTTTCTTTTGTGAGGTCACAAATTGCATCAGGATGGCCGAGTATTGCATGGCAACACCGATGTTCCACCACCAGAGGGTGCTGCGGTGCATGCGGAAGGCGGGAAAGGTGGAGGCACATGAGACGGACCGCCATTTTTGAACGGGCCACTTCTCTTCTTGACGAGCGTGTGTGTGGTCGCGTTAACTATTGCTTTATCTGTTGTATCGTTATATCTAACTAATAAACTGTTTAACCTTGAGAACAACTTTTAGTCTTTACAATTGCATATATAAGCATTTTTCAGTATGCAATTCATTTATTTAATAAATAATTATTCATATACAAAATAAAAAAATAAATTTCCTAATTATTTCGAGTTTGTATCAATAGACGTGTGCAAAAAAGGAGAAAAAAAAGTTTGGATATATATCCAATTTCGATATATATCAAAAAATCTGATTATTTGATTTTTATTATAAAAATCGGATTTTTTCGAACCCTGCATACACTTCTGTCTGCTGTCATTGGTATTAATTGTATTGATATTTTGAATTAAGCGACCCAGTTGCTCATAATACATAGACATCAGCATCAACAGTTTTCGGTGGGTTTAATAGCTCGTAATGAACTATTGCTTAAAAACCCCATACTGGAATATGTACGTTAGAAATTTACCTTGAGATTTGGCTTGACATTTTCATTTGATGAAAAGCTTTTTATGTTTTCTGATATCCCATACTATCGATATTTTTCGAATTTTATATCAATTTTTTTTTGTAAGCATATATTATTTCGTACAAGTCATATAGTCAAGTTATATTATTACGGTACAATATGTAATATATTGTACCTAAATAATGGATACAATACACCACATCAAGTGCTATAAAAGTTTTAGAATAAAACAATATTTTAATCTTAATTTTTAACTTGAATTAAAAATTTTGTATCAACCATTAGGAGTAACTTTACGTCTTCCGGTTTCGATACCACTGCATCTTCGCCAGGACGGAAGCGTACTCCATTACTTATTTTAGTAAAAAAAAATTTTGCTTACTAAAATACAAGTACATTGAAAGGGATAATATAATAAGTAGTGGGCAATTGGCTTTAGTGTTCAGGTATTTCTAATATTTCTAAGTTATCCAATCTAACGCCGACTATTTACCGACATGGAGAATCTCGATACTGTTTTCTTTTTTAAACAGATAGCTTATTTCCAAAAAATTTATTTATTTAATTAAAACACATTCTATGATAATTATAACAAATTAGTTGAATCAAATAAGTACAAAAATATGCATAGATATAGGTAAATATTTTTTGTAAATAACTATTTCAAACAATTAAATTTTCGTATTTAAGATTAATTACGTATCATTTTAATTAACTATGTGATAGTATCTACAACGTATTTTGTAATAATAAGTGGAAAAAATTATTACTATTCTCAATTAATAATTAATAGGGTTATTTTTGATCGCAACTCCAATGAATGCTGCTTTTCTAGAGATTTCAAAATAAATGCTTTTTGACCAATATTTCGTTAGGGATGTTCGTTGTGAATTTTTTTTTTAATTTAATGGTTCGCGAATTCAGAAAAGTTATTGTTATCTAGACATCTTAAATGTGGCTTTACTCTAACATTAAAATGATATACCGACTCGTTTTGGTTTTATTTATATAAAATACCGAACAGTCATAACAATTCATTTAATAAATACCGGAATGATTTAGCGGATGAACTTTGTCTTTGGATTTTATTACAAGTTAGCGTAAGCTATTGTTAGTACAAAACGCGGCGTTAATGTTACTTGGCAAACTTTTAGTCACTTTATTAATACTCTCCGCCACTGCTCACCAAAGTTATTCCAACTCAATACAAATTTTTTATTTAATTAAAATTAATAATTATTTTCAACTACAAATCTAATGCTATAAACATCAAAAATACAATATTTTAATCAATCAAGCATCTGTACGACTGTCGGAGTAAAGAAAGAAAAATTTTCCTCCTCAATCTAGACACTCGAAATATATCTACTACAACAACTAGCTACTTGCACAGTTGACAATGCACTTACGGAGTCCGTACTGGTTCTGGAATTTGCAGAGCTCTGCTTATAGTAAATTGAGTAGTGATGCAACGATGCCGCGAATACGAATACGAATATTCGTATTCGCGGAATAGTAGGTATTTACCGAATATCATCACGAATATTAAAAACAAACTATTTATAACTGAACGCAACGCATATTAGGTTTGACTGTGCACTAGGGATGGGTCGTCGATGTATTTACCGTCGACGAAACGAGACCGTCCACGTCCGTCCATCGACGAGACGATCAACTAGTTGAATTCGTCAACTAGTTGACTCGTCAACTTCGTTACGCGGACATCGCGGACGTTTATCTAAACATCGGGACGATGGTCAACTGTCTACGGTTCGACGCGACGCTGCTCGACGGCTCAACCGTTGGTTACTGTTTTTAATATTTAATTTCTTGAAATCCATCATGTCATATCCATAAATATTCCATCATACGTAATCATAAATAATCCATTACAGATAATAAACACATCGTAAATAATCTATCATGAATATGATTATTTCAACATAATATGAAAATAATATGATATATTTTTTTAATATATATAGATTGTTTCTGCAAATCTATCATATCCATCGTAAACGATCGATCATAAATAATATAAATAACACATCATAGATAATTATTATCGATTATAATTTATCATGAATGATTATAATTATCATTCAACAAAAGCTAAATTTACTTAGAGTACCCCTCTCCCTTGTTAATTGTATGCGTAATTTCATATCGACGGATAATTAGCCATGAGATTTTCAGAAAAAACTGAGTTAACCTTCGGGTACCGGAGTATGAAAATAGGATCGGGGACCGGAGCAAGGTACAATGTGACCCCAGTCAAATTTGCGTTTTAACTGCCAGACACGTATGCGAATTCGGCCTATTTTACCTGCTTTTAAGAGTTTTTAAAGCTTATCATTGGTTGTATCTCAAGTTTTTGAATGAATGAACGAGTTCTATTTGTCAAGTAACCTCATTTGCCGCGCAAACCGGACAAAAAATCATTCCAAATGTCGTCTTCGAACCGCGCATTAATTGTGTTGTTTATCTGTTAAAAATGTGTTAAAATTAAGTATTTTTATATTCTTTGACAAATTTAAAACGAAAATATCTAAATATAATATCTTTAGTGTTATTGCTTCCATGGTTTTATTCAATAAACATGTGCGTACATTTCTGACAGCAAATTTCGTTACTTATTTTCACAATGAATGAATAAGTAATTATTGTACAGTAATTATTATTAAATATAAGTAATTATTGAAGTTTGTTTATTGAGAAACCAGAAACCGCAACTTCTTAGCGATTATTGTTGATTTTTACATTAATATAACCATCACAAAAAGTGTCTTAAAAGCAGCAATTGTGCGCGAAATTGCGCGGCATACGACCGGTTAATGAAGTGTAATGGTTTGTCAATTTTAATTAATTTTTTTGCACACTGCGAACATGATTCTACTAAATTTTTCATAATTTTATAATAAACCACAGTATTTTGAAGTCTTTATCATCACACTCATCACTCACAAGCGCCCAGCCGACGGAAACTGTGCGAACAGAATGACGTAACCGAATGTGCCGCGATCGCATATACCCTGCTCAACAGTGGTCAATACTGCTCAATTGGATGCTGTGAGCCACAAATGCGAGTTGCGGAAGTGACGGTCCAATAAGAGCTGATTATAGTAGGACTATATTCCTGCTTTGATTATGAGTCGAAAATGTTCAAGCAACCACGACCTAATATCAATTGTTGTGGAGTAAAATCCACTTAAATTCCATTGCTGTGTCAAATTTGACAGTTCGTATTGAAATAACTAATGCCAAAAATATAGCGCCATCAAATTCCCACCCGAAAAATACGTAAAATATGACGTTTATGGCGAGTTTAGAGCATCCGTCAATTTTTTAGCGGAAACGTCAGTTACGGAATACGAAATTGACAAAAATGGCGCTAAATTTTTTTACCGGACTTTAAATTTAGCGATTTGCTTAGGGAATCGGGGTCTTTCTGTTTGTTGTGGTGGAATCTCGTAATTGACTTTTCACCAACTTCCCGACTAGCTAGAGCTCTCAAACTTTCAACATTCACCCAAAGTGGATGACTGTACATTATTAAATTATTTTCGACATGATTTGGTCATTATTTCGATTAAAATTAATTGGCCGTATTCTGAACTAAGCAATATTGCTTTTTCTGTATAAGATGAAATATCGCCAATTTTAACAGGTTTGAAATTAATGAATTCAATCAATCAGAAAGCTCTAAAACGTAAACAAACATTAAGCGGTTCATAATTATGAATAATGAGCTTTCTAATTAATTGAATCAGATTGACTTCATTCATTTCAAACCTGTCAAACTTAAAACTCCCGGCCTCCGCCACGGCCCGCGGCGTTCTAAATTATAACAACGTCAGTTGTTCGCATATTTAATACTTTGGATTTTAATATTTTAAAATATTAATTAACATGTTTTTAATTTTTTTTAAATAACTTTTAAATAACGCTTGAAGTCCCTAAGTGCAGGAATAAATACAATAAATTGTTGAAAATAATCTCTTTATATATAAAAAAAGCTTTTGGATATCATAAAAAAATGTAAAAATTTCTTGCAAATTTAAAAAATTATAACTTTATTAATATTGAACAATTCTTAATTATTTTATGTGGTACAGAATCATGACCATAATGTTAGCTTTATAGGAACATATAAATATTCAGTAAAAATTAATCTCGTCTGAGACACTAAAAACGATTTTTTTGGCCGCGGCCTGTCGATTAATGATTATATTTTCTGAATTATTGTTAATAATGTTCAGTTTATTACTTTAATATAAGAACAAAGGTTCTATCTAAGTTATTGCCTTAAAAAATGGAGTCTAGCAAATAAATTCTGATATAAATGAATAATAAAAACCCACATTTTCGTAAAATAAAAAAATGCCGAAATATGTATTTGCAGTGAATATCCAGCCTTAAGAGAGTTTCACTACAAATATATTATCTTAAAAATATTTTTATAATAAAATGTTCTTCAACTATCTAACGTTAATGAAAATTAAATTAAAATGCAAAATTAGGTGTCAAGTTTAAGTAATATAATTATGGCAATATTGAAATCACTGTCTATGGTGTCAATCATAGATAACATAATATAATAGCATTATAATCTATATTCTCAATATTCTGTGATTATAAGGCCTCGGGTACGATACGAGCGACGAGCGGCAGAGCGTCAATGCGCCCGAGTAGTAAGGGTCACATTGACGGCACAATACTGAGCTTAGTCATATCGTGACCGTCTTCCCTCACTACTCGGGCGTATTGACGCCTGACGCTCTGCCGCTCGCCGCTTGTATCGTACCCGAGGCCTAATAGTGTCATCCATTGTCAATCATGTGTTAATATCGGTCAATATGTTTCATAATTTCATATATGTTTCACATCTAATAAGTTTTTATTTGCTGGTCCCTCAAAAAATGCATTAAGGGGGGGTAAGGTTTTTAACTTTTTTTTTTTGCATTTTATTTTTAATTTTTTAAATGAATGTATAACATCGTAAGAATATTGTGTCAAAATTTCAAGTCAATCGGAGCAAAATTGACGAAATTATGAACATTTGAGCGATACTCAGACTGATTTTCTATACCTGCTCGGGCAGCTAAGAGACGCGCTCACCTGAGGACTACCGGACGTGCTATTTGCGGAATAATCCAAGAATATGGTCCCGTTGTTCATACAATGAAAATAAGTATTTCACTATATAATTTAATGTCCTGTTAATTTATTCTAACTAAAATAATCGTAATCTAAATTAAACAAACCAAACCTAATAACCTAACCAAACCAAACGTAATACCCTAACCTAACCTCATATATTGCCTATGAAATGTCAAAATATGCAGTGCATTTTTCGAAACTTTAAAGTGTAATATCTTATTCGATACTTACTTTTTAAACGTAAATTATCTTTCATTTTGTTATTAGCACATTCAGTAATATAGTGAAATAACCATTTTCGTTGCATATGCAATGGGACCATTATCTTGGATTTAGCCCTATTTGCATTGGAAGAGTTTTGCGTAGACAAGGACAAACAGATGCTGATGATGAAAGCTCTTTGCCGTGTGAACATGGCATCGACGATTATGTGTAAGTATAAAATAAGTGTTGAGTTTTATTTTGAATTTTACAGTGTGCAAAACTTTAAATCGTTTTCCCCATGTCTCACGTATTCAAAGTCGGTGTCCATCATAACTTCAAAACTACTGCACCGATCCTTTTGAAATTTTGAATACTATTTCTGTACATAATTTACGAGGTAGCGCTGTCGAGTTTTTTTCAAATTTGTTATTAATTTTTATTTTTTAATAACAAATTAGTCGATATTTTTCGCAAAAAATCGCGTTTTTCCCTTCAAAGTGTTCCAAAAAATTGAAATTTCAAAAAACCCTCCCAGCGTTACCTGGGAAAATCTATTATCTAACGAATGAACTATGATTTTTTGATTTCAGATGATTTAGCACCAAGTTATGATGGACACCGCAATTCTACTTTTTTCCGAGACACGTCCGAATAATTGCTGCCATTGCCGTATTTCTTAATATTTCGTCTTGAAAATTTTACACAATATTCTTCAAATATCATACTTTAATGTACCAGTGGTTTTAATAAAGAGATTTTATCTGTGTCGTCACAAAAAATTCACAAAAACATGCCTTTTTTTGTAAGAATTAACCTTACCCCCCCCCCTTAAGCAAGAGAGTTCCACTGTATTATCAAACCATAGATGTTTTAGAATTGAAGAGAATTGCACCACTTTATGTTATGGACTTTGCATAACTTTGAGGACTTGTGAAATATTTTTTCTTTTTTCAATATTAGAAAGCAAAAGATTATCTTTAATTTATAAAAATTATTTTAAAATCTGTTACTTTTCTTCCAATTTGTTAGTTCTAAAATATATTTTTTTAAATAAATATTTTATTTTGTGTGGTTTTATTCAACCATTTTTACATAGATGACAGCTTTTTAACTTCAATAAATTAAAATAATGAATATTTATTATTTTGAAATAAATACAAGAAAAACAGATTTCTGCTATTCAATCAAGACAGTGAATTGTGTCATAAATTCGTTGTATCTTGATTAAATAGCTGAAATCAAGAATTTTGCATAATTTAATGATTATTGTTTTGTATTTATTTTAAAAGAATAATATTCATAAATTATTTGATACCTTCACATACAAAATGTAATACAAAAGGCAATCGAAGCTATTGCACATTGCCAGATGATTGCCTAAGTATAAATGTGCATACATTACTTGAAAAGTATAGTACGTCAACCGGTCAACCCTTATGCGTAGAGGTTCAACTTTGATGAGAGAAATTATTATCTGAGGGATTCAAAAGAAAAAGTACCTTTTTCCAACTGATGAAAGTAGAGGTTGACTTATTTATCTGGCAATAGTGACAGTTGTAAAATTGATTTATTGCTCTTGAAAACTTGTTTGTAACTTTCCGAAGCATTTTATTAAATTTTATGAAATTATTATAATTGGGATATCAATTTAAAATCTCCACTCTGGCTATAAAGTATTACGTTTGAAGCCAGCAGTCACTGAATGAAAGATGGTTGAATAAATGTTCCACATATTGCTTTACATGCCGTTGAATGAAAACTATATATCATTAAATCATATTTTATACATAATATATAAATAATTTTTTTTAAAAGCATACCCTAACGGATGTCCATTCAGTTCCGCTATTTCCCTGCATGATTGCCCTTCAGATGCGCCCTGTCCAGCCCCCTCACTCAATTCTGTAGACATATTGCTATGTTCTGATAACTTGACTTTATACAAATCCTGCCTGAACCCGTTTGAAAGTTTAGTGAAAAAATTTCCAAATTTATATCGAATGAGGATAAAAAGATAAGTGCATATCAGTTGTGCACTTCGTACAAAAAGATAATGGTCTATTATGCATCACCCCGCTGGCATAATCAGTGGATTAGCCAATACCTAATCCTGCTATAAATACTTTAATTTTATTTTATTTTGGGAAACATACAGTACAATGTAATAAAAAAATTATATAATATTGAAATTATATTCATTTAGCATGACCAGTGAAGCATGAATGGTAAAAACATTTAAGTAAAAATGATAAAGAATATGTGATAAAAGTTTAAATTATGATAATGCATAAAATGGGAAGGGTGGGAAGAGGAAAGGATTCAATTAAAAAAATATTTAATTTATTTCAGTAATCATAAATGAGATTAAGGAGTTCCATTTTAAATAAAAGCAAATTGTCAATAAAAATGTCTAGGTTATTTGTAGAATTTAACAGATTGTTAAAGAATTAAGCAGTTTTTTAAGTAGTTAGTCTTACCAAAGTTTGGGCAAAATAAATTATTTGAACGTGTTGAGTATGTAGGACAGCTTAAACCTATTTGCTCTAATAAATAGGGCAAGTCAACCAAGTTATTCAAGATTTTATAAAGATAACACAGATCTTGTACGCGTCTTATTTTATGATAGCACTCGCTTTCTGTGTATGAGTTGAATTCTAAACGGGAACGGAAATTTAAAATATTTAGAAATTTGTGTTGGATATTTTCAAGTCGCTTACTGTATGTAGAATAATGAGTATTTCAGACTACTGATCCAAACTCCCATTGACTGTGTACGAATGAAAAATACAATGTGATTAATGTATACGGTAATTGAAATGGATTTGTCATTCTGGCAATGAAACCAAGGAGTCGATATGCTTTAGCAATTACCGATTCCTATGTGGGATGAGTTACTGTTACACAAATATGTGGGATGAGATACTGTTACACAAATTCCGCGAACTATAAAGTTAAAACAATTCGGGGAAATCCCATGAAAAACAGGTAGTCCCCACTCCTATATGTTGTTGCTATAATAAGGCGCCTAAGTGTGGCATATCAACCTGCGTGCGGCTCAGGCAACACTCAAGTGACATTTTTATATTATTATTATATTTACTTTTAGGTTTAAGCGAATAAAGTCAATTAAAAAAACAAACAGATTTTTCTTCATTAATTTTCAGCTTCTATGTCCTGTAATTATTATGTCCCGTGATTTTTCACCGGTGTAGGTAGGGCTAGTCTTTCCTTAAAATAAATTACTTGAAATTTAAGTGACTCAATTTAAAAAGTCATTCTTAATATAAATAAATGTAAGTAAGGATTCTTTAATTATTTTTATTTATTAAGGAAAACTAATTTCTGAAGTTGCAAGTTGCGTCACCCAGCGTGTATTATTCAAAGATTTTTGGAATTCATTGCATTATAAAGTGGATTGATATTTGAAAATAGAATAATATAAATGGTGTAATATAGCTAGTCCACAATACTTTATAAGTAATTTTTTTTTACAAAGAAAATGTTCAAGCAACAAATACGTTATATCAATAGTTATAGAGATAAGCGCCATCAAAGTTTTCATTTTTTATTTTTGATATTGCTAACTTACCTTTTTTTTAACGTTGAATTATAATTAAAGTAACTCATAACAAAATCACTCACTTTAATAAAAGTCAAAAAAATTATTTAAAATGTTCTTAGGTTTTCATGGCGGTTCAAAATCTTCTGGTTTGAGTTTTCTAGGATATTATGCCTTGTTTCAATAATCTTTTTTGCCGATGTTTCGGATCCCATTGCAGGGTTCATTGTCATGGCTAACTTGTTATTATGACAAACCAGAAAATTATTAAAACCTTGCAGAAATTTTAGAAATATTTTTTTGCAGGGTTTTGCATTTTTTTTTGGTAAATTTTGCGGAAAATTTTTCGCATGGGAAATATCAACAGAAGATAATAAGCGTCATCAAAGTATGCATTTTTTTCAATATTTCTGATCTATCTTCTGTAAAACGTAAAAATCTTGTTTTTATCATTTTATTTAATTTCTATCAGAGTAAATGAATTTGCAATATTTGATACAAGTTATTTTCATGATATTTCTAGGTTTTACTGAAGATAAGTCAGAAATATTGAAAAAATGTAAACTTTGATATCAATTTAAATACATACAGCATCATACATGCTATAAATCCAATCATCTAAAAGATTGGATTACTCAAGGACTTATACATAGTATACATAAACGAAACAAAATGCACATGAAAGTTTAAAAAAATCCAAATGACATAAATCTTTTAAATGCATACAAAATGTTCAGGAACAAGTGCAACCATTTAGTGAAGATCACAAAAGATGCTTATTACAAAACTAAAATCAAGGAAGCAAAAACGGATCCTAAAAAAATATGGCAAATTATCAAGGATTCAACTAATAAAAAGAAACAGAACAATTCAGACATAACCAGTATTGAAGCACACGACGTATTACAGTCAGTCAAAGATAATTCAAAGCTCATTGCTGACGAATTTATTAGCCACTATACTAACTTAGGCCCCAAACTAGCAGAAAGCATACTCCAATCCAAAAACTTAAACAAAACTCACCTATCCGAAAACACAACTCCTCAACACACATCACAAAGTTTTAATTTTTACCGAATTTCTTCAAGCGAATTGTCATCTCTAATTTCATCTCTACGTACAAACTGCGCAAATGGACACGATATGATAAAGGTAAAAGAAATAAAAGATTACATCTTGAAACCTCTGCTACATATATTTAACCTCAGCCTAGAAACTGGAATAGTACCAGCACATCTAAAAGAAGCCGTTATTAAGCCTATATACAAGAGTGGAGATAAAACAAAGATTATAAATTACAGACCGATCTCTCTGCTTAGCTGTTTCGCAAAAATACTTGAAAAGGCAGTAAAAAAGAGGCTAATGGAATACCTCGACAAAAATAACATCTTGTCGGAAAACCAATACGGTTTCAGAACTAAGATAGGAACCGAAGATGCCATTTCCAAATTAGTCGAAATCACTGCCACAAATATGGATAAGGGACGCAAAGCACTCGGCATCTTCTTAGACTTATCGAAGGCCTTTGATACTATATCACACTCATTGCTTTTAAGCAAACTCAACAAAATTGGTATCTCTGGCACCCGTCTAAACTGGTTCAGAAATTATCTTGAAAACCGAAAACAAACTGTGGAAATAAATGGTACACGTAGTGACCCAATGTTTATCAAATATGGTGTGCCTCAAGGAAGCATACTAGGTCCGATACTTTTCATTATATACATTAACGAGTAAAAGTCTTAAAAACAACATCTGAGAACGCAACAAAGATTAGTTATGCTGATGATACTGCAATCATTATAAATGGTGACACATGGGAAGAAACACTTAAAAGGGCCGAACTAGTTATTGCAGAAATAAAAGGTATCCTAGATAATCACTTATTAACACTCAACTCAAAAAAACACACTTTGTGGTATTCTCGATAAGGAAATCAGATAGCCTACTCTTCCCGAAAAATATCAAAATACATACATGTGACTTGGAAACAAATCATATATGTGACTGTGATACCATTGAAAAATCAAGCGAGATAAAATATCTGGGTCTGATAATTGATGAAAATTTTAGATGGGTTTCTCATATTGAGTACATGAGTGCCAAGGTGAGAGGTTTGATTTATGTATTTAAAATTTTACGCGGCTTTATGAATATAACACTTTTAAAAATGGTGTATTATGCACTTTGTCAGAACGTAATCAGCTATGCAATCTCCGCTTGGGGGGGGGCGGCACGTACCTTATTGGATTCTGTAGTGAAGGCTCAGAAGTGGGTTGTTCGGGTGATAAATAAGAAGACGCTTCGATATGAATCTGAAGAGCTATTTAAATCCTTTAAGGTGCTGGACATACGGCAGCTGTACACCAGATCCATCTTAATTAATTTTTTTAAGATCCTATCCACACAGGCACGTTCAGAGGCCAGGGATACAAGGAGCAAGATAAGTGGAAACTTCACGGTGCCGAGAATGAACACAAAGTTTGGACAGAGATTTTTCTTTTTTTGTGCTCCAAGAATATACAATAACCTGCCATTAGACGTAAAGGGTCTTAAGGTGTTAAAAGAATTCAAGCATAAAATAACAAGGTGGCTCTTTGGTGTGGGTAGGACAAAAAATGAGACCAATGTGTCATCCATATTAATATAGTCAATACAGTCCATATTAATATAGTCACAAAATTGTTTTGCAATGAAATTAAAGCTGTCATGTATGACACATTGCTTTCATTTTGTAGTCTGCCTACATTTGGTAACCGCTTTGTTGGCTTCTGTTTGAATGATTTTACTCCCTATATACAATGTCTAAATGTATAATTCTCTAATATATAACCTTTTGTTTGTGTTTTATTTCTTACATACAATATAAAAATCTTATTTCTAATATTATATATATATATATATATATATATATGTGTGTGTGTGTGTGTGTGTGTGTATGTATATGTATATATATATATGTAGATGTCTATAAAAGTATATATATATATTGTGACGTAGCAACCTTTGTTCGTCACACCTCTTCGCGAAACCTCTGAAGAAATGAATTTATCGATCCCCGCACCAACTATCTGCACCAAAAATTGATTTCTAACGGCGTAGGTACTGCAAATACTCTATGGAACACAATAATGTCTTTGGTCTACTGCAGATAGTTTCACAGCGGTCGCGAACGACGGGGACGAGATTACAAAATGGCGCATTCGGAATCTGACACTTCAGCACGCGAGATGTGAACCTTTCTGTGAACCCTCGTGTTAATAGAGGGTTTTTCCACGGGAGCGCTTCGCGCCATGGCCAGGTGACGCAGCATGGAGTGAAAGGTGAATCCATTGCAACGCCTGGGGGGCAGCTGCAGAGGTGATGTTCCGGTAATCATCTGCATCGGCCGCCCAAAGCCTCGGGGTGGGGTTGTTCTCTGGACCCTTAAGGGAGCAATCCTCCTCAGATGCGAGGCCAGCAAAATAAAGACCACGACTTGCCTGGTATTCAAATTCTCTCTAATAATCAATTTCACATCACGCCTGGAGCGAGCTGCGTGTTATCTGACTCCGTAAATACAAGAACATGTGCATCAGGTCGAGCGGTTTTAGAAAAAAGGAACATTGCTAAGCACGTGCGGAAGCGGTGTTTGTGCCAGACTATTGTAGCTTCATTGTTTTAAATGTGATATAGAAATTTTGCCCAGATGTTCATTAATTTGCAGAATGTGAATACCACGCACCGACACCTGCGCTGCGTCACCGCCAGTAGTATAAAAGTATTTAGTTCCACTGTCTTTTCCCTCCTTGTATGACGCGGCCGCTAGCGCTGATGTCGAGGCGTGGTAAATTAAATCTTCACCTCAATTTATTGTAAAGAAAAGGGTTTCAATGTGCAAAATTCCCAAAAACACTTCATAAAAAAATTGTCACCTTCTGTGGCATTATTAGTTTCTGTTTAAAATTCATTTGAATAAATTCCCCTTCATCTAAATAATGTTTCGTTGTATTACCCTAGTCATTGAACTGTTGCAACTTAAAATAAGTTAAAGTGAGAGACAGCTGAAGTGCAGCGTACACGACACCGGAAGTACCCTGAGTTTAAATTGTGGAAGTAAGGTGAGTCCGATTCTTCTCCGACTGAGCGAAGCTGGTGGCGACGAGAGTTCTGTTGGGAGGAGCAACAGAACCTCAGTAATATATATATGCATGGATGGATGTATGTAGTATGTATGTATCTATTATATATATATACATATATATATATATATATATATATATATGAATATATGTGTGTATATATGTGTATTAATATATATTATATCTTGCTAATGTCCAAACTTAAAAAAAACTGTACAGGTAGTTGCTTCAGAACAGACATTGTCTAGTGAAGCAACTACCTTCATTTATATGTATAAATAAATTTAAAAGAAATAAATAAATACATAAAATAAATGATCTCCTTAACTGTTGACAATCCAAGTGTAAAGTTCATTTTCTATTAAATATTGATTGAAGGAGACTCTTCCGAAGGTTTTATTACTAGCTGTGTGACTTTATAAGCCTCAACTTTTTTATAATCACGTGGTAGCGAAATTGGTTTTGCGTTTTCCCGGAAAGGAAGCGTCGAGTTCGTATCCTGGTGTTAATCAATTATTTTTTCGATAGATAGATTTTTGATGTGTAACATCTTTACGCTCAGTTTTTGGGAAGAATTTTGTGAATGCGACTAGTAGGAGTAACAGGAAGTAGGAATGAAAAAATTTTCCGATTTAGAATTTATAATTTTTTTTCGCCAGATTCAACTTTGACATTAGGCGTCGGAAGAAAATATCAAATTCGATAAATTATGGTTATATTGAATTTAGATTTCTATTATTTGTGGATAACTTTGGCTTAGAAAAAAAACTGTTCGATAAAAATAATGTACAACATATATTATGTATTTTATTGATTCTGATAAAATATTTGGTTGTAAAAGAATTTTATCCTAATTAATGCAATTTAATAATACATAATAAAAATAAAAATAATTTTATATTTTAGGCGCATTATGTTAAAGTCAAACTTCAAACAACTCTTCTATAAAATTTATTTTTAGTTGATTTCTTAGTTTACGTAGGGACGTTGATTTTTTTCATAATTTTTCATAATCCATAATAAATATGTGGCGAGAAACGGCAAGATTGTTTTATTTTTAATAAAAGAGAAAAAAACAGAGCGCTGTTGCGATGGACCGGAGTGGTGAGTGGTGGCCAGTAGTGATGGGTCCGCTCTGTACTCACTACTACAATGTAGTACTACACTACATTGAAGTGCACACTTCGCACACTTTGATGTGTAGTGCACACTACAAACTACAAACACCAAAGTTATTGAAAGTATAAACTTCAAATAGTACACTTCATTTCAAAGCGAACACTATAAAGTACATACACTTCAAAGTTATCGAAAGTATGAGAAACATACTTTAAATAGTGCATTTTTTACGTGAAATTTTTGGAATGAAGTTGATGTAGCTAAACGAAGAAATCTCTGGAAACTGTAACAATCCCCCCCCCATGGTTTGAAAAATTGTGGGAGCTATGAAGAAATTTTTGGGAAGTTGATGTAGCTAAACGAAATCTGGCTGGCGACCTTTTTTTTTTTTTAGGTCGCCAAATGTTATTTTGGAGAAAATATCGTCATTTATCGTAAATATTTTTGTCGTTAACCTTTTTTTTTTTTTAGCTTGACAAATTTTTATTTGGGAAAAAAATACTTCACTTCAGTTAAAAATTTACTTCACTATTACTTCATTTCATTACTTCACTTCATTATTATTACAATTACTTCACTTCATTTACTTCACTTCAATTACTTCACTTCACTTACTTCACTTCATTTACTTCACTTCATTTCGTAGTACTACAATTACTTCACTTCAAGTAGTTTTTACTACAATTGTAGTGTACACTTTGTAGTCTTCAAACTGGTGAACGTGTGTGTGTTGTAGTCTTCATTTTGAAATGTAGTTTTTAATATGTCAGGGGAGGGGAAAGGGTAATAGGGGTGGAAGAAAATGTCACCTATGTTACCCGCCAGGTCCTAAAGAATAAGTTGGCAAATTTTGAGTCCGATCGGTCAAACGGTATGGATTTGCATCAAAAATATATCAGAGGGAAGAGGTAAAAGAATAGGGGGGAAATGTCGCCTATGCTACCCGCCAAGTTCTAAAGAATAAGTTTCAAAATTTTGAGTCCGATCGTTCGATCGGTACAGATGTGCATCGAAAATATATCAGGGGGAGACGAAGGGGTAAAAGAATAGGGGGGAAATGTCGCCTATGTTACCCGCCGGGTCCTAAAGCATAAGTATGCAAAATTTGAATCGAATCGGATAAACGATGTAGATCTAGATAGAATACAGACAGACAGACATTGATTTTTATAGGTATAGATAGATGTACATGAATATGTGTGTTAATTTTTTAATTATTTCTTTATTTTTACGCTTCAACAGGCTAGGAGGCCCAATTACAGAATCGAAATGTATCACAAAACACCCAGGCTTGAGTAAATCACAGATTAAAATTATGACCTCACCGGGAATCAAACCCGGAACCCTCGGTATGGGAAGCCAGTGTCATACCCACTGCGCTACTATATAATACATATTACTATAATATTCTGCTTTTTAAAGTGTACAGCACACCGTCTCATTAAACTGTTTACCATTCAATGTTTGATTTTATTTAATCTATCATAAATTTTCAATTCAATTTCAATTGGTGTGGTAGATTTGCGGTGGCATGCTGTTGCTGTTGTGTATCAAGCCAGTTGCTAAAATAATTTTGTTTCTGAGAGCTCTGGTTCTTAAAATAGAATACCTGAAAATTGTTTCTAAGTGAAATTATTATGTTTGAAATATATGATTTCAGAGATTATATTGATAATATTTTAAGAGATAATCGCGATGAACTTCCTGAAATGGTCAGAAAAACTTATAATATTATTAATACAATTGCAATAAGCTCTGCATAGGCGGAACGAGGATTTTCGTTATTGAATACTATTTGTTTATATCGTTCTATATCAGACTTAATGACCATTAATTTGATTTTGTCACAGACTTTGTGGAGATTCAAGCAATGGCGTGGGATCACACGCCATTGCTTGAATCGTTAATCTCACGCCATTGTTGAATCGTGGCTTCGAAGTCACCGTCACACAGCAAGTGATAGGCGAATAAGACCCGGCACGGTTAAAGTTTACAAAATTCTCAGTACGGTGGTATTTTCGAAAACCCTGAGTACACAGAACAAATTCAAGCATTCTCAATGCATTACCTCTGGCGGCCTCTATGTAATTGTGAAATGTCAGAGTGCTGATAAATCTAATACATTTTGTGTCTACATATATATTTGTTTTCTCTCCTGATTTTCAAATTATCATTAGAAACTTATAGTTTTGCAATTTAAGATATAAAAAATATATATAAGTCTTTCAATTGATATCGTGTGCGCCATCCAATTAGTGCCTATTTTAAATTTAAATTATTTAATATAATACAAATCTTTCATATAATAAAACAGATTGTATTACAGGTGACTAGTATTATATTCTATATTATGTCTAAATATTTGCTTTTCGTATATAGGTAGGTAATATTTTCATACTGCATAAAGGTAAAGCGCAATAATGTAAAATAAATACAATTTTATTTGAGTTATTGTCAATTGAATAAATGTTATGTTTATTCATTGCAATGTAACTTCTGTATGCGTAATTTTAGAATAATTTCCTTTTGAATTTTCAATTTCAAACTAATTATCACAATTTATTACTCTACTAAGTAAATACAAGTTTTTTTAGTTACAGCGTATACGCTTGAGCAATGAGAAGATGCACTGTATAAATGTATATTATCCTCTTAAATTTTTAGCTAAGCAAAGTAATGCGAACGCAGCCTTGCGTGAGATGAAAAAGCAAAAGGATGGAAACACTCACCGGATTCCGATGATTCTTCCAGTTTCCGTCGCTTCCTGGTTCTCGTGGACTGTGTTTGATCTTGTTTTCCTCGTTCAAAGCACATGCTCTTATTGTAACTGTAAAATTCCGAAACTTTTTAAGCGACGACAAATTTTACTCAGCCGGCCCTGTGACTGGTCTTGCCCAACAACCAGAGAGAACTCTGCTTTACCGACGGTCTCCTGGTGAGGGGGAGGGGAGCGAAAAAAGGTGGGACAACACAGGGGAGCATGTATTGTCCAAAGTATTATTTGGTACCCAACACAAAGTTTTTATTATTATTAAATTAAAAGAAATCAGGCCTTTTCCTTTTTTGTTTTTCAAAATTAAAAATGATGATAGTGACATCTAACTTTTTATCATATATTATAATCTATTTTGAAAATTTTCATTGTAGGTATATTACTTAAATAATATTCTTTATTTGTAAAATAAGTATTAAGTCAGGACTTGTTTAAAAAATACATATACCTACCTAGTAACCTACACATGTATTTACTAACTTTATAATCATTTTTTTCATTAAAATGTTTTTTTTGTGTATATTTGGCTTTTACAACTGTTTACCAAATAATTATCTAGTTATATTTTTTAATTATTCATATTTTGGTATGCTGGTATTTTACTTCGCAGGTTTTATAAATATTATATATATTCAGTTTTCTTCACATGTTGTTAATAATAATTGTTAATTGTTTGAAATGAATATTTTTTAATTAGCCATCCATCTTTTAATATATTAATGCCTAATAATAATAAAATAGATATATCTCAAGGGCAGATCCAGAGGATTCACCCAATCCCCACCACCTAACCCCCCACCATTTCGCAGGGGGCGGGGCCTGGTTTAGTTCAATAAGTTTCCACTATTGCGGGATTTTCAATTGCTGAAAGCCATGGATAATTTTTTTAATTTTGCTGTTCCATCTATATATAGTATCTTATTTAGGCCCGGTTGTTTCAAACTCGATCAAAGTAAGCGGAAATACTGGCTTAAACTGAGCTTAACCTCAAGGTCACGCGAAATCTCGAAGAATTGAGTTGTTTCAAATTAAAAATCTGTTAAAATCGGATTAGGGGTGTTGTAATTGTATAAAATAAAAATCATAGACAAATGCACGCCAAAATAATTTTGCATATGGCAACACATAATTTAAATTTCATTTGACAGCAAGCAGATGTTTCGAAACATGTCATCAACAATGCTGTTTTACTGAAGATTTCCACAAGAAGATGAAAGGAGACTAGTGGACCGCATTACGCAACTAATTTAATGTTTTGTTGCTTTGTTCCCGCCTAAATGCGTACTGTCCAACAGATTTTCGAATTAGATTCGAGAAAACGATGAAAAGCGCCAGGAAGGTTAGTTATTGACGAAATTAAATGTTATCTTACCTATTTAGTGTTTGCAAGAACAATATGTTTTTATTTGATCTGTATTGTATTTCTTTAGTTTTTCTGTTTATAACCTTTTCTTTGTTTGCAGGTAATAAGAAAAGTGAATCCAAAGCCTACGACTGATATGCAGAATAAATTATATGTGGTTCAGTTAGATATTTTCAAAACCCAACTATCTAAAGAATCGGCAGGAAATTCACGAAGTTGTTTTGGAAAGGCATAATGCCAAAAGAGATCTGGCTTAATTTTATTACAAGTTGTATTTTTTATTAAAATATTCATTTTCCTGTTAATAGGTAGGTATATAAAATACAATAAAATAAAAGAATTTCATACACAGAATATATTGTTTTATTACTATTATTCCGCGGACGTCCTCTGCTTCTGCTGCTTTCGACAAACAATTTCCTTGCCATCCTTTCTTTGCTCATCTGTTCCACATGAACAAACCAGTGACCATGTCACTGGCTCTGCATACTGAGAATTCCGAGTTTGATTCCCGGTGAGGTCGCAATACATCTTTCTGATTTCTTTAAAATCTAGGTGTTCTTGTCGGACCGCAATTAAAATTGGGCCTTCGGGCCCATTGTAGCATTAAAAATTGCTGTACATTTGGTTTGAGGGCATAGTCCCGGTCTCCTACAATATAGCAATTACCAAATCTGGTACCTAGTACCGTTTGTCGTAACTTGATATTTTGTTTGGACATAATGACAAATATATTTCTGATTTTTATAGTGCTCTTCGGCTGACTAAAATGTGGTCTGTGGTCAGCCATTGCTCTGGTAATGGCTGACACTATCCGCAGTCCAAGAAGCAGTTCCAGATAAATCACCTACGCACCTTTCATGGATATAAATGTAAAATTATCAAAACCCGAGTGAAATAGAAACCTTGAAAAAAATATTGTCGACAATGCGCTGCGGTAAAATTCATTTAGAGTTGCGGAAAAATCAATTTCTTCTGACGAAAAAGTATTGTTCGAGATCTAAGTAAATTACTTCTCCTGTTAAGGATATACTGTAGGATCAGTCGATCATCTTTTCTACATTTTACTTTACTGGCCACTGGGTTTTATTTTGACAGACAGCTAAGTTGACAGCTTTGGCTTTTTTTAAAGATAAAAGAAATGAAATGTAGAATCAGGAAAGTAGTGATATTTATAAGTGAGTACAGGAAATATAATAATTATATTAATAAACGTTATTTATATACAATACAATATCTACATATTTTAGAATATTATTTAAAAAAATAAATTATGGAATACGTTTACGTTCGAAAATCATAACGAATGCTAGCGGCCAGCCGTGAGTAACGCTGCGCTGCGCCGCGCAATTACGCCAACTCACTAGGTATTCGGTAAAAACAATTCATTGAAACTACTTACTTTACACCTACTTTTTTAAAGCATTATCTTTTTAATATTACCGAATAATTGATTATTACGAATCCCGGTCGTACCATGGATTACATACTGACTGAAAAAACAGCACTCAGCTTTTTAACTGAATACGTATTAGAAATTTAAATTAAGTTGACTGATGAATTATGATGTTATGAAATATTTTTTCAGCTTAATTAAAAATAAATATTACCACATTATATAACCATTAATTTTTTAACGATAAGATATGGTTACAAATAAAATATTGGTTATAATCATACTTAAGTAATATTGCTTTTGTTGGGAATATTAGTAGGTCGATGGAATGAAAGAATGATCTGTTATTTAACGTTTATTCCTCGACCGGAGTTAGGCTCCTGGAGCAAATAAAATATACAGTGTTACAGTGTGCACATAAGTTAATTATCAATCACAAAATAAAATAGTAAAATATCGAAAGTATAGGACAAAGAGAAATGTACCACAGATATGAGACGCGGACCCAAAGGTTTTCTAAACAACGACCGGACGGTACTTGAGATGAATCTAGACTGGGGCACGGCGTCATCTCATCCGATTCCCTTTGCTTACATTTGTTTACGTAACCGGCGATGTCTCCGCCGCAGACGTTGTTTATGTTAACCTAATAAAAAGGGTCCCCGCTCGTAGGCAGGTAGATGGCGCGAGCCGGCTGAGCGCCGCTACAGCACTCCCCTCCCAGCAGCTTCCTTGATGGGTGGAGCGGGAGCGAGGAATGCTGCGATGAAGTTCATTCGGTGTTAGAAATCTACATGTCCAAGCGATCTGGGAATCGAACATGTCTGCCCGAACGTGTGGTAATTTTGGTAAAATCTGGTGACTTGGAGACATTTTGATGGGATGATTGTGGTGTTGTCAAAGTAATCGGAGATTCCGTCGGTTCCGTGGCTATGAAGGCCGGTTTGAGGCGATCGATGCTGACAGTTACGTCCTTCCCTCTCACACGGATTGTATATGTCCTCTCGTTTCGGCGGAGGACTTCGTGGGGACCACTGTATGGTTGCTGGAGTGGGCTCTTGACGGTATCGTCCCTCAGAAAGACATGTGTAGATTTGGGAAGGTCTTTAAAAATGAACTGTCTCCTCTCTCCATGGCGGGTGCCTTCTACTGGTCGTAGCTGGGTAAAGTATTGCCGCAGTTCCTTGATAAATTTGTCAGTGCCATCGTCGACCGTCGATCGTGTGGTGAGGAATTCGCCTGGTAGGCGGAGTGGTTCTCCATAAACCAGTTCGGCTGAAGTGGTAGAAAGGTCGTCTCGCCAGGCAGCTCTGATTCCCATCAGTACGGTGGGAAGCACTTCTGTCCAGCGGTTGTTTTGGTGGCATTTTATGGCTGCTTTCAGCTGGCGGTGTAGTCGCTCTACCATACCGTTTGCCGCAGGGTGGTATGCAGTCGTGTGGATTTGAGTCGTTCCTGCTAGGCAACTTAAATTCCTGAAAAGCCTCGATTCAAACTGCCTGCCCTGGTCTGTCGTGACTCGGAGCGGAGTCCCGAACCGGGTAATCTACCCCTGGTAAAATGCTCGCGCCACCGTTTCTGCCTCTTGGTCCTTGATTGGAAAAGCTTCTGGCCATCTCGTGAACCGGTCCACGCAAGTCATGCAGTACCGACATCCTTCTGACATTGGCATGGTGATGATGTCGATATGGACATGTTCGAACCTGGCCGAAGTTTGAGGGAAGGTTCCTAGAGGTGCTGATACGTGCCTTGACACCTTACTGCGTTGGCACTGGAGGCAGTTACGTGCCCATTTCCTAGCGTCAGCTTTGATGGACGGCCAGACATAACGCTGTGTTATGAGCTTGACCGTCGCCTTGCTACCTGGATGAGCCAGTTGATGGACCGTATTAAAAGCTGCCTGTCGGAACTTCTGTGTGACGAAGGGCCTGGCTGTCGTCGTAGAGACGTCGCAGAAAAGGTCTGCGCTGGTGCCAGGAATTCTTACTTTTTTCAGCTGTAAAACAGATCCTTCCCGCAAAAACTTCTCCAATTCCTCATTGCCCACCTGGTCCTCAGCTAACGCTGTGTAGTCCAGGGGAGTATCTATAGTCTCTACCCTGGAGAGGGCGTCTGCGACAATGTTGTCCTTGCCCGCCACATGCCGTATGTCGGTGGTAAATTGGCTGATGTAGTCCAGATGTCGGAATTGTCTTGGCGAACACTTATCAGCTTTCTGCTGAAAGGCGTAAGTGATCGGCTTGTGATCTGTGAATATGGTAAATGTCCTGGCTTCTACCATGTGGCGGAAGTGCTTCACAGCAAGATATATGGCCAGGAGCTCTCTGTCGTAAGCGCCGTATTTCTTTTCGGCGGCACCAAATTTTTTCGAGAAAAATGCCAGCGGTTCCCAGTTTCCATTGACGAGCTGATGGAGTGCGGCGCCGGCTGTGGTCTCGGAGGCATCGCTGATGATTGATAGCGGTGCGTCACACTTTGGGTGCGCGAGCAGCGTTGCCTGAGCAAGGGCTTCCTTACACTTTTCGAATGCTTCGATGGAATCTTGTGTCCAAGGAACGGGCTGTTTCCCTTTTTGGTTTCCTTGGAGGAAGTCGTTGAGGGGTGCTTGCGTTTCTGCGGCCCGGGGCAAGAATCTACGGTAGAAGTTCAATGCCCCCAGGAACCGGCGGAGATCTTTAATTGTCTCCGGTTTTTTATAGCCCCTGATAGCTTCGACTTTCTCTGGAAGGGGGTAAGTGCTCTCGCCGGACACTAGATACCCCAGAAACTTGACTTCTGGTACTCCGAAATGGCATTTGCTGGCGTTGATGACCACACCGTATTCCTGCAGACGCTGGAACAGTATTTCGAGATGGGCCATGTGCTCTTCTTTCGATACCGAGGCAACGAATATGTCATCGATGTATGCGTAACAGAAGTCCAGTCCCCGGGTAACTTCATCTATGAAGCGTTGAAAGGTCTGGGCTACGTTCCGAAGCCCAAAAGACATGACAGGGAATTCGAAAAGCCCGAACGGCGTGGATATGGCCGTCTTCGGGACGTCTTCTCGTGCCACTGGAATCTGGTTATATGCCCGTACCAGGTCAATAGTGGAAAAGATCTTGGTACCTCTCAGAGACTGAGCAAAGGTCCTGTATATGGCGAACAGGGTAGCGGTCAGGAATAGTCCTGGCGTTCAGGCTCCGGTAGTCACCGCACAGTCGCCACTGGTCGTCTTTTTTGGGGACCATGTGTAGTGGTGAAGCCCAACAGCTCTCTGAGGGCCGGGCGATACCGAGGCGGACCAAGGCCTCAAACTCCTTCTTAGCTCGCTTGAATTTTTCGGGAGCGAGGCGTCGGGGTCGTTCAGCTACTGGAGGACCCGGGGTGGTCCTAATGTGATGGGTGGTACTATGCTGAATTTCCTTGACCGTGCCATCCGGGCGCGTGAGATCGCGAAATTTCTGTAGGAGGACATGGTAAGAGGACGTACCTGCGACAGTCTTGATGGAGGCGACCTTGTCGGTGCTCTGTTTACCGGATGCTGTCAGATTCGTCACCTGGTCTAGTAGCCGCCCAT